>JANDBE010000048.1:23773843-23783955 GCA_024320915.1 Erigeron philadelphicus
ATTAGGGTTCATCAAAATTCCCAATTATACCAAAACCCCCAAATTCATACTCATGAACCCTAATTTCTTCAATAAAACCCTAATTGAACATAAAGAGTTAGAATTAAGCAAAAGAAACAAATACCTCAAAGAAAATCAATCAACACAAATTTCCAATCCTTCCTCTCTTTTTCTTGTGGTATTCGACCTCCACCACCAATCTTCCAAAACCCTCAATTTCTTGTATGTTGTTTGAATTAATGAATTGAAACTAGGAGAGGAATTCTTACCCCTTTAATTCTTAATAGTTTGAAAGAAATTTAGAAGTATATTGGAGAAGGTTTTAGAAGATGTTCAAGACAATGATTTTATTAACTAATGTGGCTAAATTATCACCCCCTGATGGCCACGTTTTTAATAATTAAAATAAGGGTATTATACCCGCTAGCCACTTAAGTTCCAACTAAATCAACCTATTATCCCGAAACAAAATACTAGGAATTCAATTAAATACAAAAACTATATGAATATTAAATTTTCTAGTACCTCAAAATATCGGGGTGTTACAATGGTCCTCCTTTATAATATAATAATAGATATAAAAGACAACTAGCTAACCAATTATTGTTTACAACTCTCTAGTGAGGTTAAGGGGTCGGTGGCTCAGAACGATAATAAGCTAATTGTGTTGAATGATGAACCGGGGGATATTTTGAGATTAAAGTTGTAATTGCCTTTAAACTTGAGGTTGTTAGCCGCCTCGTCATGAGCCGCTAACAACATTTTTGCTACTCTTGGATCAATGAAATGTGAAAGTATAGTAAGTGGTGACATGAAAAAAAGTATGAATTTGGATGCATTCTCCCTTTGACGCTTTTTCCTGCTTGAGATCGGGGATCTAGTGAGGTTAACTGGTTAAGTGGTCGGTGGCTTAGGACGATAATAAGCTAATTGTGTGGAATGATGAACCGGGGGACATTTTGAGGTTAAAGTTGCGAATGCCTTCAAACTTGAGGTCGATAGCCGCCTCGTCATGAGCTGCTAGCAACATTTTTGCTCCTCTTGGATCAATGAAATGTGAAAGTATAATAAGTGGTGACATGAAAAAAGTATAAATTTGGTTGTGATTTGTTTCGGTTAACAAATTGTGTATTTATAAGTGAAACATAAGGGAATTTTCTTTTTTTCTTATGAAAAAAGGTGTAAGGTCCTTCACTAACGGTTATTTAACGGTTCCACGCACCCCACACGCTCAACCCTCGCACATGTTTTAGCTTCTTTAGAACCCGACGAGATGCAACCCACTAGGAGCTACAATGATGGCAATGGTGTTTTTGGGCGGGCTGATCCAACCTGAAAAGACCTGTCTTGACTACATTCCTTTTAATAAGAAATGATATTTGTATCATTTTTTTTTTATAAATTTATCACATTTGCGTATCATGGTACAACTGTTTAATATACAATTTTGGTAAAAATAACAAAAATTGTGATATAAATATTATTGCCCATAATTAAAATTTAAATGACATGATTCCATTGTCATTTCCACTCGAAACCCACACAGTTTTGACACCTATTTCACTATCCGCCAAATTTACATCGAAAGATCCAATAATAGTAAGGCATGAGTAAAATAGTAATCTAAAATTCTTTCTCACACCTCTTTATATCCATAAATTTCTACATATAGAAAGTGATCAGTCCAAGTCTTCTCTTTCTTTTTACTGACCCACATAGCACTTTTATCTCATCACACCCACCCAACATTCACAAATTTTCCATCTTTTTGATCACATAAGGCTTTTTAGGTGGTCTTGATCAATTTTCAACTTTCTTGAAGTAACCAAATAATATGGAAAGATATGAACTTGTTAAAGAAATTGGGTCTGGTAACTTTGGTGTAGCTAAACTTGTTAGAGACAAGGGTACTAGAGAGTTGTTTGCTGTCAAGTTTATTGAAAGAGGACAAAAGGTTTTTCATTTATTTAGAAAGTTTTGATTTTTATGAATAAAATGATGTTTTTATGCAAAGATAATATGTGGGTGTGATCAAGATTTTTTAAATTTTGCAGATTGATGAACATGTTCAAAGGGAGATTATGAATCATAGATCTTTAAGGCATCCAAATATTATTAGATTCAAAGAGGTTAGCTTTTTCTATTCTTCTTTGTTGTATTAGTTTGTTTTTTTATATAAAAGCTTTAGAAGATAATGTTTTTCTTTCTATTGATGTTTGTGCCTGTCTGATTTACTGTTATTAATTTGCATACTGCATAGCTCTTTTTACTGCTTAAATTTTGAGTCTTTGTTCTAGTAATTTAACAGTCATATGCTGAGAATTATTTCATTTTGCTAAATGTTGGATGACAGAAGCCAAATGTTAACCCATCTATTGTTACTTTATAAAAAACCGATTTGTCATGATGCGACTATGATACGTATTTGGTCAAGTCATAGCATTACAGATTGTTAAAGTAGTTAGTGAGAAGTACTGTGAGAGTACTATATCCTCTGTGAGTCCTATTTGGATAGAAATTAATGGTACTTAGAGCATTTGTAGTTTGGTGATAGGTGGAAGACGTCGAATGTGACAATGCTTGTGTCACGGGGTTGTTTGTTACACAACCGGCATCCAAGCCTGGTTGTATATATCACCCATTTAACAAGAAAATGGATAACTTTAATTCATGCTTGTCATCAAGTTCATCTAATATTACAAACACTAATTCACCATCCACAGAGCATCTCCAAAGCAGAGCTTTTTTTTAAAAGCTTATTACTTTTCTATTAAGCTTTTTATTGAAACAAAAAGCTTATTTTCCCATAAGGTCATTGATAAGAAAACACATTCTCTCTTGCTTGTTTTAACGTTTCTAGAAGAACTTTGAGCTTTTTAAAAGACTTATTCCATTGTAGCAAAAACTTGTGTATTATCCAACACATTATCAGACATTAATGGGCAGATCAAACCAAATTTCACGTTTTATCATGGTGTAAAAAAAAAGCTAAGTTAAAGGTGTCCTCATACTTTTGGGCCTGCAATTTTTAGGTGTTATTGACTCCAACTCACTTGGCAATAGTAATGGAGTATGCAGCCGGAGGAGAGCTTTTTGAGAGGATATGCAATGCGGGTAAATTCAGTGAGAACGAGGCAAGTTGTTGTCTACATAACCTTGGATCCTCAAATGCAGTTTTTTTGTTTATTAATTTCGAATTTAAAATAAACCTTATAACTTTCTTTATTAACTTTTGGAATTTGAGAATGGGTAATAACACTTGGTAGCCCCTTCTACTGCTCTTGTTCCAACGAGATAAGTGGATCATTGACTTCAGAAAGTATACGTTGTAACGCTTGAAGTTCATGATTACTCAAACCATTCAAGATTTTAGCTAAAGTATATGATATAACATAGTTATAACGTCTATCTGGTTAACTTTCTTTTCTTTTTGTTTTTATAATAATCAGTTATAAGCTTCTAAACTCATTTACTACTCGACACTGATAGTCTGATACCATGGAGATTCTATGCCTTTTGACTTTGGATTTTTCGCATATGTACCAGGCAAGATTTTTCTTTCAACAACTTATATCAGGAGTTAGCTATTGTCATTCAATGGTATTAATGATATTCATTCAATCTAAATCTTTATTTCTATTTACAACATAAGTGCATCTAGTTTAGCTCATCAGCTATTGGTGTGGTTTCAGGAAATTTGTCACAGGGATCTTAAGCTTGAAAACACACTGCTAGATGGAAGCACAGCTCCTCGTGTTAAAATATGTGATTTTGGGTACTCAAAGGTAACAAATTTACAACATTTTCATCTGCGTTGTGTTTTTTATCTTAAATTCACTGAATGAATATGAGATTCATAAATTTTGATGTAAGAAACTATTGTCTGTATGATATAGTCATCAGTTCTGCATTCTCAACCAAAATCAACAGTTGGAACACCAGCTTACATTGCACCCGAAGTTCTCTCAAGAAAAGAATACGATGGAAAGGTGCTGCCATTGAGTTTTCTTTTGTCATTTCATAAACAGTAAGGTTGACGATTTGAATAGCTGAACTTGGCTTTTTCTTGCCTAAACTACTATGCTTGTAAAAATACCGACGCTATAATTTAGTTTCAAAATTTGAAAATTTCCTTCCATCGTACTAACATTTGGCATGCATGCTTGTGCAATACCATAAATATTTGGCATACACTTATATTACAAATTTTAATTTGGCTTTTATACGAAGAAAGGATTAAAAGAAAAGAAAAGAATTTTAGGACTTGCACGTGCATATCGATCACTACAATCACTCTATACTCATTCAGAGCCTATTGTTCTTTTAAATTTTTCACGGACAGTAGTTTGTTTGCCATTAATCGGCGAAGTATAACGATTTGAAAAGTCAGCAAGTCTATAACATATTTTGGTTTCTTATTTTAACCCTTGTAAATTGTAGCTTGCAGATGTCTGGTCATGTGGGGTGACTCTATATGTGATGCTAGTTGGGGCATATCCGTTTGGAGATCCTGATGATCCAAAGAACTTTCGGACAACAATTACCGTTAGTACCATGACTTAACCTTTAGAAGTTAAAAAACAATCTCATTTTTATGGAGTTCGATTGAACAATGTTTGATTTATGACAGCGGATACTTAGTGTCCAATACTCTATTCCAGACAATGTAGAAATTTCGTTGGAATGCAGGCATCTTCTATATCGGATATTCGTTGCCAATCCTGAGAAGGTAGAACTGCATAAGTTATATGTAGAAGTTGGGTCGGAGTCTTAAAGTAAAGGTGGAATAACAGGTGCTTTGGGTAATGGTTTAAACGTGGGTCAAATGGCCCGGGTCCATTGGGTTGACCCGCTAACACTCCATGTATGTGCTTTTTTTTTTCAAATAAAAACACACACTTAAGGTTGTTATAAGTATTTTAATGCGCTTTGGGGGTCTTCTTTAGGTGCTTATAGGTATTTCCATACACTTTTGGTGTTTTTCAATTCATTAGATGAGTCACATGTTAAGTTTTACTCATTTAACTAGTTCGGAATAAATAGTACATATTGGCCCATATTCTAGTTAAATCCTTTACCTTATTAATAGTAAATAATGACAATGGGCAAATAAGGTTTTCTTTCTGAAAATTATATCAAAGAAATGTTGCATTTTCTTAGTATTAAGATTTTTGCAGAGAATAACCATCAAAGAAATCCAAACGCACCCATGGTTCTTAACGAATTTGCCTACGGATTTGATGGCTGTGGGAAGCTCTCAGAACACAATATCTAGTGACACAAATCAGAATATTGATGAAATATTGTCAATAATACAAGAGGCAAGAACTCACCCTGGGATGCTAATTGATGGATCGCCACAGCTACTTGGCGATAGTATGGACTTTGATGATTTGGATGATTCTGATATTGAAGATATAGACATTAGTGATGATTATAGTTGCTCAGTATAAGAAGGTTACCATAATATATGGTCATTTTACAAGTTTTTCAGCATGCGTTGTCATACAATATCTTTTATGTATGATATATGTGATATCTCATATCTTTCATTTGCTGTGTATCTTTCCTTTGCTGTATAGTCGTTCTAAAACTAAACGTCTAAACCTCACTTTGTAATGCATTACATGGGGCAAATAAGTAAAAGACTGTACAGATTTTTGCAGCCATAGTGCAGCAAATTGGGTTGACTTTTATATGTCAAACTAGATAAGCTGGTCAGCATTTGACTTTCATGGGGATGAGAGAATTCTTTAGGTAAGATAGACTTGGTTCTTTGAGTTCCTCTTTCACTTCTTTCATGTTAGGCCTCTTCTTGCCCTGTAGCTCCACACAGTCTTTTGCAATGTTAGCGATTTTCTTGATATGCTCATCAGGCCCAACTTCCTTGACTTTATTATCAAGAATTTGAATCAAGAAACCAGCTTCTAGTGAAGAAACAAATAATGTTGCCAATCCCATGTCACTTTCAGTTCCACCATGTGAAAATACCCTTTTTCCCGTAAGAAGCTCCACAAGAACCATGCCAAAACTATAAACATCACTTTTCTCTGTAAAAATTCCTGATTGAAAGTACTCAGGATCTATGTACCCAAGAGTTCCATGGATCAATGTTTGTATGTGAGTCTCCTCAGAAGGAATATATCTTGAGATGCCGAAATCAGACACTTTAGCAGTGAAGTCATCATTCAAAAGTATGTTTGATGATTTGATATCTCTATGAACGGTTTGTGTGGTTGAGTGTATATAAGCAAGGGCTTCTGCAGTCTGTGTAGCTATGTTTAGGCGTTTTTCAAATGTCAATGAAGAAACAAAGTCGTGTTCATGTAGGTGTTGAAAGAGGGTTTTGTTAGTTATGAACTCATAAACCAGCAGGGGAGTTTGTGTCTCTAAACAAAAACCCAAGAGTTTGACAACATTTGGGTGGCTAATTCTTGATAGAACGATCACCTCATTAATGAACTGCTCAATCTGGTTCTGGTCGATGGACATGTATTTTTTGATGGCAACCACTGTTTTATCAGCTAGTATACCTTTATAGACTGTACTATATCCTCCTTGACCGATGACAGTTGTTTTGTGAAAGTTATTGGTTGCCTTGTCAAGAACTCCTGCTGGAAAGATCTTTGCCATTTGGGAAGATTGTTTAGGTTCGAAAAGTAGTTTTTGCAGAATTAAACCTCCGTTTTTCTTGAAGAACGTCTCCCTACTCTTTATAAGCCGTCTCTGTTTGATTCCTCTGTATAGGATAAATGTTAGCATAACAGAAGCTGCAGAGACCATGCTAATGCCTGTTAATCAGTAAGTTCTGTTAATAGAAAGTTCATATAACTTGATCACCAAGCTTGTCTATGTTTGTACAAACTTAGCAGTGAATATAGGTCGTTGTTAATGACTGTCTTTCTAGTAATGAATTGAGTTGTATATACTCACAGGCAAAGAGGGACCCTGCCGAGTAAGTGCAGCCACTCCCATGTTTTCTACCGTCACCACGCTGCCCCAAGAAGCATTGACAGTTGTAGCTTCCATTCGTGTTAGTACAGTCATGTACGCAGTCATTTTGAGATCCTGCACACTCGTTAATATCTGGAAAAACACCACAAACAGTAATGAGCGTGAGGCTATTAATGGTATTAATATCAAACAAACATATAGCGTGTTACCTTGACACCCGTTTGGAAGATAAGGGTTTCCCTGATACCCTGGAGCACATTGACAACGATATCCTTCATAACTTCCATTCAAATCAGTCTGAGCGTCGATGCATAGACTATTGTCACTGCAAACATAATTTCCACCATTCTTTTGAGCTTCTTTGCAGCTTTTATTCCCAACCGACCATTTAAAAACCACTGGAAAAGACCGATTGAGCATCATATCAAAATCAGTTACACGAAAGTTGTAATGATCTTTCTCAACAAGAAATGCGTATACACATTTATTGAAGCTCCAGATGCCAACATGCACTCTTGTGTTGCTTTGTGAATGGATCCGAAAAATTGTCACATTATAAGGGACCGGAACCTGACTGCAACCCATACCTAAACACGGACCATTTACTGACATATTACATATAGACGTTGTTAGACATCCGGTTATGTATTCTTCACCTTCAATGATCTTCATGTTTGATCTGGCATCACACCCAACTGTAGTAAAGAGGTTCTGTGTGCTTGAGAGTGGGAATCTTGACAATCTTATTCTGGGTTCTGACAGACTAGTTTTTGCATGGCGTCTATTGTAACAACGATAGCCTATAGGTAATGAGCCACGCATATGGCCGTTTAGTGATATGTTCAACAGTGTGATGTTGGTGCCGAAAATTTGTTGGTCTGTACAGTTCACATAATAAGATTTGCTCAAGTAGCAGCCTTCTTTCGTCCCAAAAGGATATGGGATTGTTACATTTCCACATTTATCCGGGCAACCGGGCAGGGATTGAGCTACCACTGCTCTTGTCAGTATAACAATCGATATCAACAATTTCAGAAGAAATTTGTGCAGCATCTCTAATCCCTAATGGAATCTGCAACCTCGGTATCTTAAGTTAAAGGTACTAGCCGGCTTTTGGTTTTATCCTTTTGTTCATATGCTATATAGTAGTTCATGCTAAAACAAAAATTCGCATATTACCATATCATTGTTAGTTGGGTAAATTAGAAATTTGGTATCTGAACTATGCTATTTTGCACGTTTCATACTCCGTATTTATTATTTACACTAATCATACCTAACTATCAACTTCTGTGACCATATCCATGGATATGACTGGTGAAATTTTTAAAAGTGAGAAACTTTTAAAATAAATTACACGGATAATACCCGTAGGTATGGTCCGAGTAGAGAAATCGATAACTAAGGAATGATCATATTTTAAAAATTAATGTGGAGTATGAAACGTGCAAAAGGAGATATAGTTCAGTACCAAATTTGTAATTAATCTTTGTTAATTTGTTACATGTCTTAACTTGCATTATTGATAGTATATATATGCGTCCATAATTCTATACATATATAGACATAAGTTTGTACACATCCAACCTTGTGGCCGGGCCCTTATTTTGTTAGCTATCACCTACTATCGAGAACCAAAAATCATAAGAATTATGATTTTAGATGAACAACACCTCTGACAATCTAAAAAGAAAACCAAAGGGAACCGTCACCAAGTTAACAAACACCTTGGGCGAAAAAGCCTATACACCCCAAAACAGCGTTCTAACTTTGCGAATCATATGTTACAACACCGTGATAATGAAGACCAAACGTTCTTCCTATCGTAATCGTGCGTTTCTAGATGATAGCTTATTGTCTTGGTCTTTCAAACTATCCTCTGTTCTAATGCTTAGGCTGGATACCGAGTTGTGGCCAATGTTGTTTCTAAAGCATGTTGGTTAATCCACCGGTAAACCATAGAGACCACTACGACACGTGACTATTCTTTATTGTGATAATGTAAGTGTAGTATACTTGAGTACAAATTGGCCGAGCCCATTATTAGTGGACTACCTCTGATCTATGAGTAGTGTTTGGGACAAAATCGTTGTTTGTACCAATGCAGCTTGGGCCCAAAACCGAACCGAAAAACCAATAAATCGAACTGACCAAAAACCAAATCCATTGGTTTCTGGTTTTCAAAAACCGAAAACTTCGATTTGGGTTTCATTTTTAGGTCAAAACCGACCGAATTTCACCCTACTTCCGAGCATACTTTGACTTACAATTAGCAAATGTTGTTTTGTCTGGATGCAAAAACTTAAATTGATTATCATTTTTCAGTAAGACAAATTTATTTTATCCTTTCATTGCAAAAAATTCAGTTAGTTGGAATGGATAATGAGACAAATTAGAAAGCTAGAAACTCTTCGTTACCGTCTTTTACGTGTTTTGAGTCACAATACTTCAAGGGTATATACAAAGATTAAGATGTAACAGACGGTACCTCAAACCAGGTAGAGAGGCTAGGTTCTACCTAAATGGCAAAAAAAAAACTGTTAATTTTAACAACTTGATTGCTATATTTAAAGGAGGGTAGAAAGTGTCAAAAGAAGAAAGAAGAGTTGGAGGGCTTGCAGTGTAAAAGAAGAAAGAAGAGGGGTGCTAGCTGATTATTTCTCTTGTTGCTGCCTATATAAACTGAGATATACATCATTTTAGGGTTACAACAAAAATCCCAATTTTGAGCGATTATTAGCGTTACACATCAAACCCTAATCTCATTCATCATCATGGTTGTTCTTGTTATTCTGATTATGTAAACTATTTTTGTTGTCCCTTATCCTTCACATATATGTGTTGGTTATTGTAACTATTCTATTTTCTTTTATGTTCTTGGATATTTGAAACTCTGTTTATTAAGTTAATGGATTCAATCTTGTGGCAAAGTCTTGTGTATTCGGTTATTTCTTCATGGTATCAGAGCTACGGCTCAAAATCTTTACCTATTTTCTATGATTCCGCAACGATATATACACAATACATATATATACACACACTCAAACACAAAAATATTTATTTACCTAAATCTTTTATATACACAAAAAAAAAAAAAACTAAACTAAATATATACATACATATATCTAAAATCTCTTTTGATATTATATATATGAGAA
>JANDBE010000048.1:23849952-23860992 GCA_024320915.1 Erigeron philadelphicus
AAACAGCTGAACATCTCCTTTGCGGGTGTAGGGTGGCTTTTCACGTTTGGGAGCATATCAAGTCGTGGTGTAATGCAAACAATTTCTTCTCTTCTCTATCAAAGACTTGATTGATGTTCACAAAAATGTAGTAATGGGCAGACAGAAAAAGAAAGCTTTAAAAGGGATAATTTTTGTGGCGTGTTGGTGTTTGTGGCGTGCTAGAAATGGCAAAAGGTTTTCAAAAGAGCAAGTTAACCCGGAAAAGATTATTCATGAGATCAAGACTTTCGGATATTTGTGGTTCAAAAACAGAACGAAGTTTAGAGATTAAAGTTGGGAAAATTGGTGTTTGTTTAATATTTTGTAAGTATCCTTACTTGTAAGTTGTTTTGTTCTTTGTAATTCGCAAAGAATGAAAAATAAAAATAATAATCATCAATTGGGTGAATATATGTATTTTCAGTTCATATGCCAGTTTTTTTTAAGGGTTGATGGTTTAAACGATCTTTTGCGCTGGTCTCGTTTGTTGGTAACACTTTTGTCACAAACTCGTTGTCAATATCTGGACGATGTTATTATTGTTTTTAAAAATTGATATAAAACTTAAATGGCTACATGAGATAATTCTAAAATTTGTGTTTCTTACAACCACCCAATTTTACAGATAGAGAAGTTTAGATAATATTAACCACTAGGTAAAAGTCTACTGGTCATCGTGTCGCCAAATTCTTCGACTGGTCCCACAGAGCGCAGGTTTGATTCCTACAAGGGGGATCCATATAAAAAATGGTAATGAAGAATCCTTTGTTTATTTCATTCTTTTTCTTGATAATTTACAATGAGTATTAAGCTTGAATTTATACAAACATAACATAAGATAAATAAGGAAATATAATTAATTCCTTTGACCCTTTGACCATTTGTCCTTTTGACCATTAAGCATTCACATTAATTGACCTTTTGACCATTTGACCTTAATTAAGGAAAATATGTGAATGCTTTCCATATTCTACACTCCCCCTCAAGTTGGAGCGTGTAGGTTTCTAATGCCCAACTTGTCAAGTAAGAACTAAAGTCTTTGAGTGCCCAATCCTTTTGTGAGCAGGTCTGCAATTTGCATGCTGGTGTGAATGCGTAAGGGTTGAACTTCTTGAGACTCGACTCTTTCCCGAACAAAATAGCAATCCATTTCTACATGCTTTGTTCGTTCATGGAAGACTGGGTTGTTGGCGATATGTCTAGCAGCCTGATTGTCACAGAAAAGAGGAGTTGGTCCAGCTAGGTCGATGTTTAGCTCTTTGAGAAGCCACCGCATCCATAAAATTTCACTAACTGTGGAGGCCATAGACCTATATTCAGCTTCGGCAGAAGAACGTGATACAACACTTTGTTTCTTTGTCTTCCAAGAAATGGGTGCTCCCCCAAAAAGGAGAACATATCCTGTTCTAGATCGTCTGGTAATAGGGCAGCCAAGCCAATCAGAGTCGCAGTATGCGGTGAGGTTACAACCACCATCTCGGGGTAGGAGAATTCCTTGCCCGGCTGTTCCCTTTAGATATCGTAACACTCGATGTGCTGCATCCATGTGACTTTGCCTAGGATCAGCCACAAACTGGCTAAGCACATTTACAGAGTAAGCAATATCGGGTCTAGTGGCTTGCAAGTAAAGCAGACGACCTACCAATCGACGGTATCGACTAGCATCAACTTTGGATTCTTCAACCCCTTTATCCAAAGTCAGATTCTGCTCGAAGGGAAACGGGCTTGGTTTACACCCTTGAAGTCCACAATCTTTTAGGATATCCAAAATATACTTTCTTTGGCTTAGCACAAGACCTTCAGTAGTACGGGCAACTTCTATACCAAGAAAATATTTTAGAACGCCCAAGTCTTTTATGCTAAAACGTTTGTCAAGTTCTTCTTTAGTATGTTGTATTTTATTTGCATCATTCCCCACAATAATCACGTCATCCACATAGATGAGTGCTGCCACAAAGCAAGCATCCTTCTTAAAGATAAAAAGAGAGTAATCTGCTTTGCACTGCTTAAATCCAAGTTCAAGAAGAGATGATGTAAATTTTTGATACCAATTGCGGGATGCCTGTTTCAAGCCATAAATGGATTTATTCAACCTGCAAACTCTCCTGTCATTTTCTTTAACAAAACCTTGTGGCAACTTCATGTAAACTTCTTCATTTAAATCCCCATGTAGAAAGGCATTATTGACATCTAGTTGGTTGATAACCCATCTTTTCTTGACAGCTACAGCCAAAAGTGTTCTAACAGTAACCAACTTTGCAACGGGTGCGAACGTGTCGTGGTAATCAACCCCCTCCATCTGTGTATAACCTTTTGCAACGAGCCTAGCCTTGAAGCGTTCCACATCTCCATTTGGCTTATATTTTATTTTGTAAACCCATTTTGAATCAACAACATGTTTTCCATTTGGAAGATGAACGAGCATGCATGTGTTGTTTTCTTCAAGAGCTTGAATCTCTTTTTTCATCGCTTTTATCCATCTTTCATCCTAAGTTACCTGATTAAAATTCGTTGGCTCATTACTAGAAGTAATGGCTGCTAAAAAGGCTTTGTGAGGTCGGGAAAACTTTCCATATGATACAAAATTGGACAAGGGATGCACCGTTGAGGATGTTCCACTTGGCACTGGTTTTGCATGGTCAACAGATGGGGGCAAATTCACATGATAGTCATTGAAATGAGCCTGTTGGGATCTGGTTCTCTTCCTTGGTATGGGCTGTGGATCTGGTATGGGCTGTGGATCCAGAGTTAGGGTCTCACCAATTTGTGTTAGTCGAGAGGGCCTAATTTCTTGATAAGAAGTAACAGGTTCGGCTTCAGCATCATTATTTCTTTGTGTGAAGCTAGACTAGTACTAGAATTGGGTGTTATAGGTCGGGTGTAGGCTTCACTATTGTTTTGTAGTTGACCTGATCTTGATTCAATAATGGTAGTTTGGGATTCGTTTGCAGCGGAACTCATGGTTGGCCTCACGATTTCGATAGTATCCCCATGGCTCTCTTCATAATAAAATGACACATTTGGTAATTCAAACACATCAACCTCCTCATACTTATAATTGTCTTTAAAGAGAAACTTTTCTTCATAGAATTTCACATCACATGAAACAATAATTTTCTTTGTTTCAATGTCGAGAACCTTGTAACCTTTTGTACCTTGGAGATATCCTAAGAAGTCGTCGGGCCTCCCCCTCATTTCAAATTTATCTTCTTTAGTGTTTGTATTTCGATAATAAGTAAGGCAACCAAAAACTCTCATGAATTCGTAATCAGGAGTTTCATTAAAAACCAACTCGAAAGAAGTTTCGTTATTAATGATCCTTGATGGCAAACGGTTGATTATGTATGTGGCGGTTAAAATACAATCTCCCCAAAATCTTTTTGGTAGATTCGCTTCAAATCTTAGAGAACGTGCAACCTCGAGCAAATGTCTATGTTTTCGTTCAACGACCCCATTTTGTTGTGGGGTGTGAGGGCAAGTAGTTTCAAGGAGAATCCCACGTTCATTATAGAAAGACAACATGTCGTTTGACACGAACTCGCCACCATTATCACATCTTATTTTCTTAATTGTCCTTTCAAATTGAGTGTTTACCATTTGACAAAAATTCTTCAAGCATTTGCTTGCTTCATGTTTAGACCTTAAAAGATACACCCATGTTGCTCGACTATAATCATCCACTATGGTAAGAAAGTAGGTTGCCCCTGAGAAAGAGGGTGTACGATACCTTCCCCAAATATCACAGTGAATCAATTCAAAACAAGCATTTGTTTTGGTAAGGCTGTACTCAAAGGGAAGCCTAGTGTGTTTTGCTTTATGACATGAATCACAAAAATTATTTGAAGAAGTGCCTTTGAGAAAAGAAAGTGCAGAGAGTTTGTCATTTGAGGCATGTCCCAACCTTTTATGCCAAGTGTTTCCAGTAATCATCAAAGCTTTCCTAACACAGTCCGCCATCTTCATACGATAAAGACCTTTCTTGCAATAACCCACACCAATCACTTTCCTTGTATGGAGTTTTTGCACGACACAAAAGTCGGGAAAAAACGTCACTGCGCATTGAAGATCATTGGCCAACCGACTAACCGACAGGAGATTACAAGTAAAATCGGGTACAAATAGGACCCCTTTCATTCTATCACCCCCTTCCAGAGTATGATCGCCCCTTCCCATTACGGGAATGGAGGCACCGTTTGGAATTATAACAGGCTTTTCGTTTGGGTTTTTGATTTTGTTTTCAAGTATGGCGTTTATGTGAGTAATATGATCTGTGGCTCCAGAGTCTACCACCCATTCGTTTTCTTCATCTTTGTTACATGCCATGCTGGCAACTTGTGGCATGTTGTCTTTGAGATTATTTTGATAGAAAAGTTCCAAAACAATTCATATTGTTCTTGTGACAAGTCTAGTATGGGACACACTCGTGTTGTCTTCCGTGATTCTTCATCATGTTTCGTGTTGGGTATGACAGACATTTTGCCTTTCAATAAAATTGGGAATGGAGCAGACAAGTTCTGATTTTGTTATAGGGTTTTAAAAACCTCTCTGATACCATATAAAAATAGTAATCAAAGGATCATTTTGTTTATTTCATACTTTTTGATAATTTACAATGAGTATTAAGCTTGAATTTATACAAACATTACATAAGATAAATAAGGAAATATAATTAATTCCTTTGACCCTTTGACTATTTGTCCTTTTGACCATTGAGCATTCACATCATTTGACCTTTGACCATTTGTCTGTAATTAAGAAAATGATATTAATGTTTTCCATATTCTACAATATACGTAAGGCATTGACATTGGGTTTTCGCGCTAGATTTTAATTTAGGGTTAAATACATAAACAAGTAACATATTTTCATTAAATTTTTTTAAAATCTAACGTATTTATGTTTGATTATTAAAGGGACTCTATTTTCAAATTATATGCAACAAAAATAACATCGTGAGTTTTTAGCATTAAAAATTCGTTAAGTGTCAACGAGATATGTCACATAATAAAACGGTCTCGCCATCAAAGAAAATGGTCAATCTAAACAGTTTACACAATAATATCGTCATTTCTGGCAATCATGTATCATTTATCGATGAAATATATACAATCCGGTGATAGGTATAAAAGTAGTGGAAGAAAAATCGGTGATCGATGAGATCATGATGTGTTTGAGGTGGACTTGTGGAATTCTATGAGATCATGAAGTGTTTGAGGCTTATTTAAAGGGGTATGACACCATGATTGAAGGGTGCTCCATAATGAGTTCGCAAAGGGGCAGTGAATGAAAAGGTGCTTGGTGGTTTCGTTTTGGGTTTTGCGCAAAGAACAAAGTGGATAGTGACAATGATGCCACTGTGTAGGTAGACAGTGGGAAGATGTTCCATCTTTATATGCAATGCTAAGACATTAACCTTCATGGGTGCGAATCTGTTCCAGGGGAAGGCCCACTGTCCCCAACATTTGCATTTTGGAGCCTGGATCGTATGGACTTAATAGAGAAGGATGAGGAGCTGTCAAATTTCCATACCCATGAGTCATTATTACTAGATAAGTGAGTATCATGGATCCGCAAAAGCGGGTCCAAAAGTTATTGTAATTCAGCTATAGTGGAGGGTGGCCAGGTCTATCTCCATTCCCATTATGAGAATGTACCAGCACCTGTGCATCGATCCTTTATTAAATAGTTATTCACTTTTTAAAGCTTGAAAAGATCAGGATAAGTCGATGATAATGGTTTGTCTCCCATCAAGGTGTCTATCCAGAACCTAAGGGTATTCCCATTGCCAAGAGAACCTATAATGCAACACTCAAGAGTAGTATCAACTTCGGAAATGTCGGAGCTTAAACCAACAATGGTTTCCAGGCTCCCAAAATACTGTTACGATGAGGAACCGGAGAGCAGTTCCCACACGATTGGTGAATTGCAGAGATAACTTGTACCCATAGACTAGTACGTTCCGTACAAAATCTCCACCACCATTTCGATAAAAGCAAAAGGTTATTTATCAGAAAATTACCCAACCCAAGCCCTCCCGAGTCAACAGGGTATATTACTCTATCTCAAAAATCCCACGGTATTTTCCTATTAGACGATGAACCTCTCAAAAAAATGATCTAGTGCAAGCCTCTAATGGAAGGTTGATTTCATAAATTTAGACTTTTGGCTGTTGATTATGAGTCTGGATACAAGGAAAAAAACATCTCAGACTCTCGATATGTTTAGAAGGTGGGTGATTGACCATTTACCAATAATCATAGAGTCATCATCATATAACAAGTGATCTATGCGAGGATCTTGATTAGACAATTTTATGCTAGAGATAAAACCCATGGTGGAGGCTCATTGCATGATGTTCGAGAAACTTTTCATCTTTATTGAGAAAAGAATAGGTGAAAGTGGATCTCACTGAGGGACGCCCAACTCACAGTTAAACTAATTTGTAGGACAACCGTTAATGAGGATCGCAAAGCGGGTGGAGGCAATAATACCTCCGGTCCAAAGAATCCAACGTGCAGGGAAGCTCATTTGGCCAATAATGGAGATTAGGTAATCCCAGTTGAAAGAGTCGAATGTCTCTTCAATATCGATTTTAAGGGAGGAAGCTTATTGATTGGTTTTTTTTTTTAAACCAGTTAATAATTTTGTTAAGCATCAAAGGTCCCTTCAGTATGTTTCTCTCTTTGGGAAAGGCCGACAAAGTATTAAATAATCTTTGGCAGTTTCTTTTGGAGCTGATTTGCAAGAATCTTTGAGATCACCTTCTTCATATACCCAATAAGAGTGATTCGACAATAGTTTGTGAGGAATTTGACGGATGATTTTTTGGAAACAAGGATGATAAGTGAAGCTCCAAAACCACAACTAATAGAACGAGTAGCATAAAACTCGAACATGATTGCGAGAAAGTCGAACTTTAAGGAATTCCAGGACTTCTTTAGACTTTATGAAACCAAGATTAAAGCCATCTGGGTCGGGTGCCTTATCGCTGTCACACTCCCACACTACTTGTCGGATTTCGACAAGGGTAAATTTTACACTCATAATCAATCTCTTTATTCCATTTCATTAATTATTACATTTTTCATTTCTTACTTTTATCTCATTACAATTTTGTCACCAATGTCTATCTCTCATTACATTTCATCTTTCACAATAATTAGAGTAAATTACATTTTTCGTTCCTGAAATTGGCTTGTTTTGCATTTTCTGTCCTTAAAGTGAAAAAATAGCATTTTTCGTCCCTGAGCTTCACACCTTTTTCACAGTTCGTCCCTGCAATAACGATTGTTAGTTTTTCTCCGTTAAAATTGGAACGTTCGTTAGTTTTTTTGTTCACTTTTCGTCCTTTCCATTTTTTTCACTTTATTTGCATTATGATAATTTCATAACTGTACAATGGTGTATAAACTGTATTTAAAAAAAAGCAAGAGATATAGTACATTTTTTTTTATTTATACTTACTAAAATATATTTATCGCAAGTTAGATAACTCAATTAATATACTTTACCAAAACATTATAGTATAATTATGGGTTGGTTTGATGATTTGTAAAGTTAAATAATCAAAAATGTTAAATAACTTACATTATATGTTTAATTAGATATGATACTAATAAATATAATATTACTTTTAATAATATTAAAAATATAAATGTTTATTGTTTATTAATTATATTTTGAAAGGAAAAATAAAAGTTTAATTAAGTATAGCCTAAAAGATATATGCGTCGTTTAAAGATAGTTCATGTGTTACCTAAAGAACACCTCATTCGTATTTTAGTATATTGGTAGAGATGACATATTATGTGTTTGATTTTATTTATTAATCATGTTAATTGTACTTTTATATAATGTTTTGTTCGATGTGTTCATATAGTTTCGTGCTTTCTTTGTATTATTTGATACTGACTCTACTCATTCAATAGTTTCTTTTGAGAGTCGTTACCTATTCCTTTACGATTTCTACATCGCCGGGCAGTTATGAACTTGTCAAAATGAAAATAAAGTGAGAAAAATGGAAAGGACGAAAGCAAACAAAAAAACTAACGAACGTTCCAATTTTAACGGTGAAAAACTAACAGCCATTATCGCGGGAACGAAAAGTGAAAAAAGTACCAAGTTCAGAGACGAAAAGTGCTATTTTTTCACTTTAAGAATGAAAAGTGCAAAATGATTCAAGTTCAGGGACGAAAAATGTAATTTACTACAATAATTATATACACAAACAAACACATATTCCAATGTGCTCTCTCTCTCTCTTTTCTTTTACACGGGAACTCCTTTTTTTGACAAGTGAATTTTACCTCAAACGCGTATGATGTGTGCTAATCGCATAACGAAAGGGTCTCGTACTAAGCGGATCTTAAATAGCCTTTTACACCATAGCACCTCCTTAATTGGAAAATACCGTCGAGGAGAACCTACTAAGACTTGAACTTGAGACTTTGAAGTAAACTCTTCTGAGATCTCGCATAGCAGAGTTAGTGAAACATTCCTGGCCACTAAGGTTTTAACCAAGTGGTTAGAACCCATCTTTTACTCGTTCATCTCTCACTAATCTTTTGAAGAAAAGGTCAACGACTCAACGGTAATGTATTTACGTTAAATTTCATCTCTCACTCGGTCATTTCTTATCCATTACCAACACCCTGATTTGAAAACTAAAAATATCCTCATAAAAATTAAGCTGGCCCATTATCACAACCAATCGTAGGATCGATTGAAGTAAAGAAATATAAAAAAAAAAGTTATTGAAAGGAGACAAATCTGCACGAATCCGCAAAATCAAATTTATATATATAAAATACAATACAGTACAATATATATGATTATTTTATTTTGTTATTATTATTACTTTATCATCTTTATTGAAAGAAAGGCATGTGGACATCAAACATTTCTTTTACAGATATTTCTTTTTGATTTTGTTTTCTTGTTATTTCTTTTGTATTTGTTATGGAATATGCTTTGTTTTAACTTTTAAAGCTCCACTAGAAATAGTCTATTTATTCTCTAGTAGTAAAAATATGATACTTACATTTATCTTTTGAAAAATATTAAATAAATAGGCTTGACTTAACGTATACTAAAAAATTATATTTTTTCATATCAATAATTCACCCCTGAATTTTATAACAAATATATATATAACTATTTAATATATTTTAATGAAAGCTTTTAAGATTTTGTTTAGCAAAGAGATGACACCCCCTAATGTAATCATCATGTAAACATATGGGTGATGAATGTTTCAGACTTAAACGTCATAAGTTTAAAACTTATCAAAGGAAAATGAAAAATTATATCTTGTCATCCATGTATAAAAATATTGTTTCACCGAACATGAGTTCAATGTAATTTGCACTATAGATATTAAGACGGTTAGAGGGTTCCCAGCCATTACGTTTTTTTGTATCTCACTTTTTTAGAAATTTTGATTTCTTTTGTATGTGTTTTGGATTTGCTTTGTTTCAAAGTAGTTTTTTTCACTTATATTCATATTCACGTTAACTTACACATAACTTGTGATAAGTGATCTTTTAATGATTTTTATCACACTTTTTTTTACCGTTTTGAAAAAGATTTGAGTCGATTTAGCGATCTTTTGGCACATAATAATTTAAAATGTTTATTCAGGTTTATAGTATGTTTTAAATGTTTATTCAGGTTTATAGTATGTACAAACGATAATAATCGTCAAAAAACGAACTCAATATGAAGCCACAAGACTTAAACAAGACCCAAGATGAAGACGTGGAAGTGGTAACTCAAAGACACCGACAGTTGTGAGCGTCGATCGCTCAAGATCAGAGACATTTTAGCCATTACTATCACCATGTATTTAAAACAAAATGTAATTATTGATTAACAAGTCTTTAGTTATATAGTAAAAAAGTATGCATATTAGGCTTAATTAGCGCATATTGCTGATCTTGCATGCATATGCTTTGTCTAATTTAAGCCCATTCCAGATGTGTTTTGAACTTGTATAATATATATCCTTAAAATATATTTAATGATACATTATAATATTAATACCAACGTGACTGATTGATTAAGAATTTAAGATATAGAAATACCATAGGATAGGATTCCTTTCATTATATTGATAGATCGAAAGTACGATTTAATATTTGTTTAAATTTATTGGTCCTTTCATCAATAATGTAGTTGTTTCCACCTAGTGGTTCAATGTTTTATTAGCAGCAGCCCTGAAGAGTTAAGACTACGTACTAGTACTGTTAAGCTTATCTATCCTTGGTGTTGGTAACATAAATTATTGGTAATGTTTTTATTTTGTTTTAATGATCTTTAAGAACGAAATTAATTATGTATTGGTTATCCACGAAGGATTATTTTTTTGATTAGTGGAACTTTCAAATAGCTACGTTATTTGGTGGACAATGTCACACTGTATATGAAGTTTGCACAACAATATTTTATTATTAAATTTACCAATTTGGCAATTTATCAAAACCATCATATAAGGCAATAAGGTGATAGAGAATGCATTTGAGCGTTTTGAATAAAAATAATAATCACCAACTTTTTGAGCAAGAAGTTATCAATTTGGTCAGAGGGGTGGGCTATTTCAAGAACCATTAAAAAAAAAAAGAACTAAGGAACCAATTCTAGCCATCCATTCATCAAGATCAAGAAGGGTATGATTGTCATTATGAAAAAGTCAACATCTATCTCTTTCTCTCTCTTCTTATTAAATTAATAAAAATATCTAATTCGTTAAAAAACTTTTATCTCACAAACCGTACATAGTTAGACGAAAAAAAAAGCATGCGTAGTCTTGAAATTCCGTCCTCTTTAATTAGAGATGCAATTCGATATACTTTTGAATACTTTTTAAATTTCGTTTTTTTTCCCCATCCCGTTCATCCTACACATGTGTAGGGATAAATAAAAACCACTAAAAGTTTCATCCGACACATGTGTAGATTCATCCTACACATGTGTAGGTTGAACAAAAATTATGATTCGGAACGGGCTTCGCCCTTAAGGATA
>JANDBE010000048.1:23949880-23962741 GCA_024320915.1 Erigeron philadelphicus
GGAGAGTTAAGAAACTAATCATCCCGGGTCACATGGAACTTTCGACACCTACTCGACACCCACAAGTAAGATTGAGCACAATGAAATCAAAAAAGTATCTTCCTTTTTTTTTAAATACATGGATTAGTTTATACATGAATATAAACAAAATTATTCAAATTCAAATTCAAATAACTAGATGAGTTTATCGAACTTATTATCTTGAAATAAAGTTGAATTTAAACTTTGAAAAGGATAAATGAGCATCGAGCTTAAACACATTTTTGAATATTTAAACGAGCTCAAGCTCGATCATATTTATAACTGAAACTCGACTCGGTTCGATTTGTTTTCACCCTTAGCCCTTATCTTTTAAGATATCCTCACGACCACCTTTATGTCAACGATATCAACCTACAACAATTGACGTTATTACCACCACCAATAATCGCTAGCAGTCAGTCGTCACCATCAAACCGTACGTTGTCACAGTCACCAACGTCTCATTTTTGCAGTCGTTTTTTCTTTTATGACAACTTTGGTACCATCTCTCTAACGTCTCTTTTCTCCCTTTTCTCTCCAATGTCTCCTTCTCTCTCTAGATTCAGATCTAGATCTGAGATTGACCGGAATAGAGATTAAGAGGTTGAGATTGAGAGTTTGCGATCGAGAGTGTTCCCCTATTCGGTTTTGGCTTCGCTTATCGTCGAATATTTTTGCAAGGGTTATACCCTTAGGCCGGAGGTCCCTTCCACTTTAGTGGATTGGAAGCGGTTTCTTTACCTTTGAGTAGGGGTTTGGACTGTTTACATCGCATCTCCCCATACCCCGACGTATGCCGGGATTGGTATCGTTGTTGTTGTGTGGTACCATCTCTCTTTAACTCTTGAAAAGGAAAAAATAAATAATAATAGAAACAAACATAGAAAAAACAAAATGTCTAAGTAATCTTTACTTAAAATGATCTGTGTATGTTGGTAGATATACATACATATGTATATAGTCGTATGTATAATGTATATATCGAGATCAACGAAAGTTATGAGTAGAATAACGACCGTGTGTATTCTAGTATTGGTGATTTTTGGTACGCTAACGTGCGCCAATGAGGTTTCTAATTTAATTTGTCCTATAAAATCGAGTAAAGCTTCGATCTTTGGATTCGATGATTCGGTTTGTCAATTGGGTGCTGTTGATTTTGATTATTCAGTCGGTCTTATTGAGGTAATTATACACATACGTTGGATTATATATATAATTATATATGTATATATATATATATTTTATGATTAGATTTGGGTGTTTCATAGATGAATTAGCTCTTCTAGTAGGGCCTAGTGAGTCAATGACTTGCCTTACCGAGGTAGCTTGAACATGAAAAATCTCTTCAGTGTATTATAAATGAATTATTTGTTTCATTATGATAAGGTCAATTTTTGATTAGTTTAAAGAAGTGAAAGTTTATGCTTTTAGTATGAAATATTGTTGATTATTATTATTTTTTTTGGGCTTGTTTGGGGATTTTGAGCTGCATCATTGAATTATTGAAATATAGTTGTTTGGTTTTTTTTTTTTTGACAAAAAACAACTTTGTTTAGATTGATTTTATCTTACATTATAATAGTTGGAATGAAAAACCAAACAAGTATTAGTCTTTAAGTGGTATAGTAGTTTAACCAACTCCAACGTGGCCTAGTGGTAACGCTTTCCTGCAGAGACTACCCCCCACCTCCCCGCGTCTCATACGTTACTTGGTAAATATCTTTAGATGGCTAAGGCAGCCACGGCAATACCAGTTAGTCCATCTGCATCAGAGCCTAAGGCTTGACTTTCCTCAGGTTGCCTGACGATACATCCGTATGCGTTTTCAATCATTTAAGTGGTTTGTTGTTTACCATCATTCATGATGGTTATTTTCTATAATGTGTGCATTTTGTAGCTTTTACAATACATGATAAGAAACAACCATAGGAATACCGCCATACTGGGTAGGCCACGTATATCAGACACAGCCAAAGGTTCGACTTTCCCTAGGTAGCCTGAGCTGGGATTCCTCTCCATTTTTACCAAATTAAGTTGTTTAGTAGTTCACCAACATTCATAGTGGCCTTCTTTTTGGTAAATAATTTGTGCATTTTATAGCTCTTACAGATTGGGAGAAGGTTGGTCTGTTTAATTGTTTATAATTGCACATTTGGTGAAAGAATATATATCTATATAGTATGACCATGGGAAGTAGTCGATTCTAAATTGATTATTGTCACTTGACATGCATACACTAAGTTGTAGATTGTTTTACCTTAGAAGGTATTTTGGCTTCTGTTTATATCGATTGTTGCCCCTTAAGGTTAACAATCTTTATTCGTGAGTGTTTGAGTATTTGTACAAATCAGGTAAGATGTTGTAATAGAATTGGTTATTGAGTAGCATTAGTTACTTATTGTAGCTTTAAGCATCTTCTCATATTATTCTTCTAGTCACACCATTCAGTTTCAAAACACACAACCAGGGTGTTCCTCACCCAAGAAATGCTTTTCTGAGAGCTTTGTTCTGTTTTGAAATCATTTGGTGATTGTTGAGTGGAAAAGAATCAACTTCTGTCTTAGCATGTTCAAATTTTCATACTAACCATATATAGAATAGGGAATTGAGTGGTAGCTTCAAATTGATGGGTGTCTGGGTAAACTTACTCTTGTAGCTTATTAGAGCTTCAACAACCTAAGCTCAAAAGCTGATGTTAATAAGTTTATGAAAAAAAGCTTTGTAGGTTATTGATGCTACAAGAACTCTTTCATAAAGCCTTTTGACACTAGATTTTTAGCTTATTGGTTTCTGTAAGCACAATAAGCTGTAAAGATTAGCTTAGCCAAAATGCCTTTTTGTTTTTCTTGTTTCTTGTATTGTATTTGTCTACATATATTAGGAGCTTTCGCACTTACTCGCAAAAACTATTTTTTTTCCTGTATTTGGTACTGGTTTATGCGTATTTGTAAATTAAATGCCCTTTAGGATGTTCTGAAGTGTTTCTAGTTTATGAAAGTTGTAACAAAAAAAAACTTGCCGTTGTCTGTTTCCTTAATTAGCGCCAGCTGCAAGGATGTTTCAAGTTTGTAGTAGTAAATTCTGATTATTTTGTGATATCTCTTAGTTAAAGAAGACTAGAAGTATGCTGCATAGTGCATTCAAAGATGTTAGATGTTTCACTTGTGCCTTTATGCACACAAATCTCTGAAAAGGGCCCTTATATGTGACTCCTTATGTTCTACAGTAAACTCAATGTCCCTTTTTTTTGGCATACCGTCGTTGAAATTAATCCAATTACATTACTGATAGATATCATGGTCCACACAGTTTGATATGTAATGGGATAGTTGTCTAGATATCACTATCTCAGTGTAATTGCCCAACACTTTGTTACATATTCAGTCTTACATTTACTTATCCTTGCATCAAGGACTTGCTTCCCATGACTATAGTTTTTTTTTTTTTTTTTTCCTTCTGGCTTTGAAATCTTAAAACAAATATAGATCCATACTAATGCCATTTGCACTTTTTATTGAAGGGAGATGAGACATCATTGCAAAAGGCTTTGAGTTTAATCGATACTAACACTCATGAATATGTGGTGGTGCTCTTTTATGCATCATGGTGCCCATTCTCTACGATATTAAAGCCACTTTTATCAACAATGTCTGCGTTGTATCCTTCCATCCCTCATTTTGCAATCGAAGAATCCTTTGTGAAATCCAGGTTTGAAACTCTCATGCTTGCGTATACATTTGCCCAATAATCTATCTACATTGAAGGTGGTGACCATTCACTTATGAATGGGTGATTATATTTTATCTCTAATTGGCAAACTAAAGAATACAAGGAAAGAAGTAAAACAGTCTGAACAAGTCAAGGTGGTTGAAATATTCCCTAGCGTAATTTTAGGGTATAACACTAATTCATTTAATATAAATAATAGAATTTATTGCTGTTGAAAAAAATAAAATAATAGAACTTTTGCAATCATATTTGACACACTCATTATAGAATAGAATCTCCAAATTTTGGAGAAATTGTTTCGAGTCAAACCAACAGAAGCATACCTAATAATCACTTGTTTTTGTCATTACCCCAGCCACCCAATGTTCCATTGTTTCACCTCTAGTTTAATATAGTGGTCCTCTTTATATGGTATGGAAGGAAACAACGATGTGACTTTGTGTCTCATTATTCTGAGTGATAACCGGGATGGGATTCACAAAACGGAGAATGAAGAATTATGGGAAATGTTAGGAACAATACAAACATACTATGATACTTCATGAGACTAACACTAGCATTATCTTGTAGCATACTTTCAAAATACGGAGTTAACGGGTTTCCTACTCTCTTTGTCTTAAATGCGACTATGCGAGCGCGTTACATTGGCCCGCGTACTCTAAGTTCTCTAGTGGATTTCTACATGGATGTTACAGGTATGGATCTATTTACTAATGAAACAAATAAAAAGACAGCATTTGACCCATTTATCTGTGAATGAGTCAAGTTAGGCTGTTATTTATTTATTTATCTATTAATTAAACGGATAAAATTAGCTAGAAGGAAAACAGGGTAAGTGAGTTGAACTAGTCAAAGGAGTTGAAATATTTTGAAGTCTTTTTTTTTTTTTTTTTAAATACTTATGACCTTTTAGTTCATTTTATTGAATAATTTAGATATATATTTCAACTGTTTTTGTAATCAGTATCAATCCGTTAAACTTTTATTATAGAAAATCATGTTCACCTGAACCTGTTTTGACCTTTATCCAACCTGCCAACTTATTTGCTTTAACTGGTAAGTTAATTTATGGGTACAGGTGTTGAAGGTGACTTGGTTGATAAAATGTCCATAGAAACAATGGATTCTTTTGTGCATGAGGAAGGCAACAACAGCAGCGAGGCTGACTTTTGTCCATTTTCATGGGCAAAATCACCTGAAAATATACTTCGCCAACAAACATACCTAGCTTTGGCAACTTTATTTGTTATTTTTAGGTCACTTTACCTAATTTACCCCTTTATCATCACATCTGCTCAATATGCACAAAGAAGACAGTTTTTGAACATTCAAGTTAGGATCTTGTGGGAGCACCCTTTTGCCTATTTGAATCGAGCCATACAGTTATTTATTTCACTTACAAGCTGCTTGGGCATTGGTTTCTTTCATGAAAGAAAGCACTAAATTCTGGTTGGTGGCTAGATATCGTTCATAATACAGTTAATTTTTATTTTTTTCTCGATACCAAAATTTTGTTCTAATTGGCCCGGAAGCAACTTACCGAGGGCTTGTGTATTATAGATTACAAACTTCACATACATTCTAGAAAATGAGAAATGTGTATGGTTTCACTCAAGAGCGTGTGCATTTAGGAACTGTGCCTTCAGCCACCACGTGAGGACCTTTCAGTTGCTCGACTGAAACGTATGCTCTTACGCTGTTTGAAATTGCAGTATATGTATATCTGTATTAGTAACATTTACATCTGGACTAGAAATTGTTCTGGATATACTCGTCTGTAGTCGTACATGATGAATACTCTTTGTATATTAGCAATAATGTTGCAGACAGTTTCGAGCATATTCAGTTGTGGCATGTTTTAGTTTATGGCCGTTATCATCTTGCTTGTATATACTGTATTGTCCGTTATCCTTCTATCGTCAGTTCACTGTCATAGACTCATAGCATATGGTGTGAAGACCTGTATTGACACATCTATCGCACCATCATGTAATCATCGCATTTTTTTCTTTTCCACACCCATTAAAATGGCATGTGGACCCTCCCTTAGAGCTCTTGTCATGGACTCCCCAAACTATGCCTCCCCTGTCGTGAAGCTCACGCCACAGCCGAGGTGGTTCGACCAGCCTCACACACACATGCGGCTCACAGCAGTCAGCTCTCACAAGGACCGTACCGCTTATTCTCATGGTATCCGAATATACACCTTTGTTGCCTTCTATATAACTACCTAGAAGTACATTTGTACATAGCCCTCTCATAGCAAATGACATTAAGGTGACGTTTGTTTATGACTTAATATACTCAGTAATGAGTTAATCAAAGATACTTAATCCATTAAGTTATCAAACGTGTTTGTTTTTTGACTTAATAAACAAAAAAACAACTGTATTGACTTAATCCATACAAACGTTATTTATCCATTCAGTCACTTATTAATTCAGTCACTTAATGGTCTAAAAAACAAACACGCCCTAACCTTCTTTTACTTTTAGCGCCTTACATAATTCCACAATTAACTTTTTTCCAAACGGCAGAAAATGTATTATATTAATTAAAGTAAAACCTTTGAAAAAAAAAATGATTTACGTGATCCACTTATTCGTTGCTAAATATCCATAGCCACAGAGCTTTTTTTGGTCTTGTTTGCAATATGTAGAACTGGAAGGACTAAAACTTTAAATTATAAAAGTTTGTTTATATAAAGAAAAAACATTTAAACATCGATTGACGTCTTGAAAAAGCTTTCAGACGACTAAAAACTTTGTGGTAATGTTTGCAATATGTAGAACTAGAAGGACTAAAACTTAAGATTTCTATTTAATTATATAAAAATAAAAAGTTGACTAGGCGTTGACCGTTTTAAAACAAATGTCAGTTAGTCACACTCCCTCCTCTGCCTATATATACAAAATTTCTAACAGAATTTCAACTGAATTCCAGTTTTCAGTTACAGAGTAAAACGATAATGGAGATAGAGAGAGAACGAAATCGCCATGTCTACCTGGCTAAAATCGCAGAACAAGCTCGGAGATTTGACGGTATCTATATCTGTATCTATCTCTATATCTATATCTATATTCTGTATTCTGTATCTGTATCTGTATCTGTATCTGTATCTGTATCTGTATCTGTATCTGTATCTGTATCTATATCTATACTGTATCTGTATCACTATCTGTATCTATATCTATATACTTCATCAATTTATTTATTCAATTTTACAGTTTCATTTATTTTCTTTACATATATCTATATGACTATATGTATACCTATATCTCTATATGACTATATCTATATCTATAGGTTTTTGGCTCTCAATTTTGTATTTTGTTAATTTAGCTTTTGCGCTAGTTTATAAAATCTGAATGATCTTTAGGTGTTACTAAATCGTTATGTGTGTGTGTGTGTGTTCATTCATAATATATGTTAATGTATATGTGTATATATATAGTTATGTATATGTGTGTGTGTATATATATTTATGATTTGTGTAAAATCGGTAACACGATCCCTTTGTTACTTGAACTGATAATTTCAGTGAATTCGTGCCATCTGACCTCTTTAATTATAATATTTTTTTGTTTTGTGATTCAGATATGGTAAAGGAGATGAATTCTGTAGCAATGTTAGATGTGGAATTAACTGTGGATGAGAGAAACTTGTTGTTTCTTGGATATAAAAAAGTTACTGGAGCAAAACGAGCATCATGGAGGACATTGCGTGTTATTGAACATAACGAATTGGTTGCTGGTAATGACCAAAAGGCGAAAAAGATTCAGGATTATGTAAAGAAGATTGAACATGAACTTACAACGATATGCAATGACCTTCTCCCATTGATTGATCACCATTTACTCCCATCATCAAAAAATGGCGTATCTGCAGTATTTCTTCATAAGATGTGAGTCTTTTTAATTTACAGAAGACACATTATAACTACCAGACTTACACAAATTTTCTTCTAGTTCATTGTACTTTTGGTTCGGTATAAACAGGAAGGGTGATTGTTTCCGTTATTTAGCTGAAATCAAAGATGTGGATGATGATCGTATTGAAGATGCATTGCAGGCGCTTGAAGCTTATGAGGTTATGCCAATCTTTTTAATGTTTTAAATGTTTCTTCATCTTTCTTAATCTTTAACTGATTTCTTTGTAAATGATATTACATTGCAGACTGCGACTACCATTGCCACATTGCACACGTCAGCAGCCCTGTTACCTACTCATCCACTCAGGCTTGGCTTGGCTTTGAACTTCTCAGTTTTTCAATATCAGATAATGAATTCTCGTGAAAGGTTTAATGAGTGTTTCGTTCATGACTATCTCGTCTTTTCTGTTCATATCATAAATGCTTTCGCTTTTTTGTCAAATGTTCAATTTGACTCTGAAGTTTATATTGGAACTTGTTTTGAAGCGGTTTTTGTGGTTTGATAAGAAAATTAAGTTTTAAGTTAATTTGTTAAGATTGAAACCAAATTTATCCTGATTTCAACTGTCAATAGTAGTTTTTTTACTATGGGAGTCAATGAAAACTTCTATGATATACATTACAGTCAATAAAGTTTATACATGATTTAGCAAACTATTTTTAATTGTGAAGGGCCTTTCGTATGGCTAAACGGGCTTACGATGATGCTGTTGCTGAGCTTAAATTCCTTGGTGAAGCATCATACGAGGAGAGCACTCAGATTTTGAAGCTCATTAGGGACAACCTTACTCGCTGGTCAGGTATAAAAGACAATTGTAGGAGATTCTAGAAAAATGTTACCCAATCTGGGATGTAGTGATATTACAATTGTAGCCTGCAAACTACATTACAAGTATATATTTAACAAGCAGAGTTCTATTTGCCATGGCTAAAGTAGAAGTGCGAGAAGCAGTTTTCGAAGAGTATAATTGATCTGCTTATATTCACTTTTTTACTGTTTGAATCTATGAGTTCTAGTTACGATTCTTAAAAAAGTTAACATTCTTGTATATAGTATCAACCTATTGTAGCCTAATTAAACTTCTTATTTTGTGTAATCTATTCTTATGGAGTCAGATGAACACTTTAAGGCTGGAGAACCACAAGAGAACTGAGATGCGTTTCAGGAAATAAAGCAGCTGGGTAAGCACCTCCTTGCGCTTCACTTTGCAATCCACGCCTTCGATATAGTTTTCCACTTGCATTCTCTACTAGAGGTGACCATTCAAACCTGTATGTATGAAAATGGGTAAATTCAGGTCAAATTTATCTTTATAACGGGTCAAATGGGTAACAAAGTAGTTCAACATGAAATGTGTCAAAAGTCATCCAATGTGTATTCGAACTAACATTCTAACTTGTTTTAGATATATAAAAAATTACAGTCTTAGATCAGTAATTATTATTTTCTAATTATAAAGGGACAAAAAAATGTTCATGGGTTTCCCAGCTTGCTTTGACCGAACCAAATCTGGCCCTGTTACCCGACCCACCCAGACACCACCCTCGCAATCATGCCATCTGTATCTGTTAAAAAATTTGACAGGTTAAGATTTGGAAATTATTTACAAGCACACCTTCCAAATAGTTTGTAAAATGGAACCAACTTTTCTTTTTTCTTATTGCATACATATAAACTAACAAGTTAGTTCTCCAATCTCACCTGTGGATCTCTGTTGCAGACAGATGTAGCTTAAAGTAAGATCAAGAGATTAGAGGCAATGGCTTAGCAAGAAAACTCTTACAGTTTGCATGATGATAAGTACATGACTATATGTTGACTTGTTTCTCTATCTGATCCCACGATTGTCAAGGATCTTGAGATTGTCGCATAGTTGGTAATTTTTGCTTTCCATTATCAGTACATATATGTTTGCAACTTTCTTCTGTCATGATTTTTCTTGAATCTTTGGTATATACACATAACACAGTGACGATATAACCACAATGATAATATAACCACCATGACTATCTGTGTAGTCGAACCTGCAATGATCAACCAATGCCAGAATGACCATCCATGTAAGTAACTAGACTTACAAATTTCACTTTGTGCTAGAGCAGGCCATGAAAGTAGTGCATTTGATAAAGCTCAAAGAAGTGTTTGATCGCAAAAGCTCGTGGTGAAAACTTGAAAGTCAGATTTACAGAATTAAGTACAAACTTTTTAATAAATGAGATTAACATAAAATAAAAAGGATTTGGGGCAATAGTTAAAATTACCGTTTTGAACTTAAAAATTATCTAACACTTACTGTATTCTTTATGTTTACAATGAATATATGTTACAGTAGTGCTTATCATAATGATATTACCTGTGATGTTATGTTGCAATTTATTCTTATAAATTCAATTGTTTAATGTGCAATTTATTCTTATAAATCCAATTGTTTAATGTCTTTTAACTAGCTAATCAAAAATTAAAATAATTGTCAACCATAACATTCCATACTTAATATCACGATTTTTTCAGGAAACAAATCTATATAACTTAAAACAATCTTCCCCTTCACGTTGCGATATTCAAAATATCGTTAACAATTCAAACGTTAAACAAATTTCACTTTTTGACATACTACTGGAAATCTAGTTCTGAGTTTTATACTGCTAACATCGCCTGTGGCCACACTCATCAGTAGCAACATCTGCTTTTAAAGTACGAAAGTCACTCAAGAGGTGACCAAATATTTGTTTCCGTCATAGACAATCATACTTTCCCTCTATGCAAAGTTTCAAACTGTTCCCTGGTCTGTTAAATTACCTGGTGTACCACAGTAGTTGGTAGCTAGCTCTCATGGGCTTGTTGTGCTTGTTTGGTTATTATTCTTACCCTGATTCTATGTTTTGATTCTATAGATCTCAATGAATTTTTTGGTGATATTGATCATCCTGATCATAGAACTTGGATGGCTGTTAATTTGAAACGTGCGATTAGAAGAACGGTTGTTATTGCCATTCCAGAGGAGATATATGAAATTGGAGATGTTTTTCGTTTTGAGGTTTGTCCTTACATAATAGTCCTAATCACTATGATTGTAAGGATCCAGGAAATTAATATTGAGATGATTACGGAATTCGAAAGTTTAACTTGCTCTAATCGATAAGCGGAAATTTGTCACGAGTACATTGAAAAGGATATTTTAGACTCGAGGGACTGTTCAGTATTTGTTGAAAGTGTAGGGCTATAGCAGCAGACTGTGGTTAAAGAACGTTGTGTTTGACTGTTTGTTTGTGTATAAAAAAGGGAGAAAAATACAGTTATAGTCCTTTCACTTATTAATGATACATAACAGTTCATCAAGTTTATAATATCTTTTCAATGTAAAAAGTTTCTTATCATTTATGAAGCTATATATCTAGTATTTACCATCATCTTACTACGTGGATCAGTCAAGGATGTAGTAGTATTTATCTAGGAAGAATTATGATGACATTTATGTAGATGAACCCGATGTATTTGTCGTTTATAAACCCAAATCAAAACACGTCAACAATCTTGGGATTTACGGAGACGATTATTCATTCTTCATTTGCACCTACACATTGTCGCTACTTCTGTTTGATCAGACGGATACATTGATGCATACATCATACATACATTGATGGTTGACTTGATGAACGTAACTGAATTCATAAAAATAGGTTGTTTTTTTTTTTTTTTTGGTTCTACTCCCAATTTCTGGTCTTCCTGGTTAAATAGCTCTTACTCACTTTTGCCATTTATGAATGTATATCAAGGAAAGAAGTTACTTTCTATATCTCCTTGGAGACATGAAAAAGATTTAAATTGTTCATTCACTCCTAATATTTCTTTAACGATGACTCATAGAAGTGACGTGCATTAACCTTCATTATTAGCGCCTTACAAATTGACAGTGACACAGTGACCTTTTTAGCCATTTACGAGAGAAAGTACCCACATGTTACGGCGAGTGGGGTGATAGGTAATAGAGTGTGATAGCCAAATGCCTTAACCTTATGGGTTCCGCCCTCGAATTTAAAAATTCGTCGAAAGACTATCGAATGACATCTCTAATGAAAGCGCATGAAATTTTAAGAACACCCATATAGTTTTTATAATTTTATGATGTACGGTTTTTAAGATAAATTTTTTTGAATGAATTAGAGAAATAAAATGATTTATGGAAGAAAGTGAAAAATAAGTGATTGAGATTTGAGGATGGAAAAAAAAATGAGTGGTTGATATGTAGCTGTACATTGTTGAAAAATTAAAAATTTTTAAAAGATACAAATGTTTTATAATGTAGTAGAGATAGCTAATAAAACCTTACGCTCAAACATAATTATGCAAAATGACTAACAATTAACCTCCTATTATTCTCTCAAACATAATCATGCAAAATTACTAACAATTAACCTCCCATTATTAATTCTCTCATATTGTTAGCTATTAGTTTTGAGCAACCGTCTTCATCATGATAGCCTTCTTTTGTTTTATGGTTGAGCTACCGCCTTCGGGCATGGTAGCCTTTGATTTGATTGACTGAGTCACCGTCGTTAGACATAGTGGCTTGATTTGTGTGATAGTTTTGATATATGAGCCCATACACCCCCTTAAAAATTTAGGAGGGTAGCATGTGATTAGGTGTCTTGTTCAGGTCAAATGACAAGGAGTCAAAACCGAAGATGGCAGTGGATGGGGGTTCCGTTAAGTGGTTTATGGTGGTCGACGGAACAAAGAACATCTACCTTCTTTGACCAACTCTTTACTTAATCTAGCAAGTTATTCGAAATTTTGCAGCGCTACAGCATGGCTAAACTGGCACTTGATGATGCTATCACAGAACTTGTTAAAACTGATGCAGAATCGTACAGTGATAGTTTTATGATTACGCAGTTGATAAGGGACAATCTTACTCTTTGGTCACCTGATATTGTAGATGAGGAAGGTACCTGTCTTTATATGCACCAAGTTAAATGTATAATTGTCTAATAACATCAAGTTGTGACAATTTTAGTTATTCAAAAAGTAATAGTTCAACTGAAATAAACCATTTTGAATAAGTGACTTTTTAAATTGGTGGTTTCATAGTCGAGTGTGGCTGATTATCCAAAACGACCAACTAAGCATCATTTTACCTGACCAACTACATAATACCATGGCAGGCACATCAAACAGT
>JANDBE010000048.1:23963726-23978303 GCA_024320915.1 Erigeron philadelphicus
GCTTATGTATGTCGTAACTATCTTTTAATAAGATAGCCACACTAGCCGTGCAACGCACGGGATTGCACTCTAGTAAGTAAGAAAATCACTTCCCTTAATATATGATTATGATGGCAAAGTTCAATAGTAATAATGATTATTGGTTAATATGATTATGATAGCAAAGTTAAGTATTTAAAATATTAATAAGCAAATGATGCTAGTCTAACTTGTTAATACATCTATGTCATCAACTTACATCTTTCGAGTACGACTCCTTGTTCGTCTTTTGAACTCAAAAAGGAATAAACAATTAATAACATTAAATAAATTTTATTCTTACCATTTTAAATCAGATTAATTCAAATTGAAAGAACTATAAATACATTGACAGTTACTTACATAAAGCTGGATTAGCTATTTGACACATGTATCATGTGTTTTTACTATCTTAATCTTTATCACTCATCATGTAATGTGTCATGATCTTATCCTTAGACATACTTTTATACATACCAATTAGACATATTCATCATTATTCATTAAGAAGATCTGAATTTTAAAGAAAAATTTAGAATCAAAACTAATAAATAGGGTTTTGCTAAATGAAGTCGTAAGGGCATTCGTTAAGGTGCATTAAATAATTGTACACTTAGCATAAAATTAAGTAGTGAATTTTGATATGAAAATGTATAATTTTTTTATGCATGTTAAGTGAAGCATAAATACTCCATTTAACATTTTCTTAAAAATATGTTTAGCATGCATATTACGCTAATGGCTAATGTTGTATACGTTTAGAATAAACGAAAACTTATTTATACTCGTTCACTTGTTGAACTCCACGAAAAACTCAAATATACAACCAAACATAAATTGTATTCGTGTTCATTCGTTTCTATTTTTTGTTAAGAAAGGCTTTACCCCAGTTAGTTTATTTGCTCGTTTTTATTCATAAAAAATACTAATAAACGCAAACAAACACAAACGAATGTGATGAAAAAATAATTATGTATATTTATACTTACGTAACTAACTTTTATACCAAATACACACTAAATGAAAATGGAAAAGTTTATTTTATTTCTAATTACAATGTAGTATTGTTTATAGAAAAATCATGTACGCTAGCTGCAGCAGTCATATTGCTAGCGACCTTCAGTTCACATATGAACTTATCACAAGATAAATATATTCTTTTTACAATTATTAAAAAAAAAAAAAAATAGCAGCACAACACTTTTATCATCCCCTTGTTTTATGTAAAAAAAATTAACTTTTCAAGACGACACTTCCAAGCGAATAAACTTTATCGCTGTTGTTAGAAACATGAAGAAAGTAAAGGGACTGTATTGTAAAATTAAAAGTTGACCACAGGCTGACCATTTTGAACAATAGTCAGACTCCCTCCACTTCACCACCACCTGCCTATAAAAGCAAATCTGTAACGGAATTCCAACAGAATTTCAGTTGCAGAGTTGGAGAGAGAGAAAGAAGATGGACGAACGATATCATCAAGTTCTCATTGCTAACCTCGCTCATGAAACTAAGAGATACGATGGTATGTATCATCATCATCTTCTTCATCTATATCTATATATCTTATATCTATCTGTATCTATGTATATCTATATCTGTATCTATATCTGAATCTATATCTATATCTATATCTGTAACTGTAACTGTCACTTAACTGTCACTTTATCTATATCTATATCTATATCTATATCTGTATCTGTATCTGTAACTAACTGTAACTGTAAATGTAACTGTAACTGTATCTGTATCTATATCTAGGTTTATATCTAATTCTATATTCACATTTTCGAGGTGTTTTCAAAGTGATCGTATGTATAATTGTATCTATATCGATATCTATATGTATACTTCAGTAATTCCTTCAATCAATTCCACAATTTCACGGTGTTCTTCAGTTAATTACTGCTATATAACGACATGTACGGCCTGATATTTTTACATTTCGAAATCACCGGTTTTGTGTTATATTCGTATATAGAAGATATGTTATACGCTTCTTGTTAACTCAATTTCGTTCATAACTTGATGCCGCTTCTCGGAAAGATCGTTAGATTTTATTAGTTTATGGGAAGTTTGTGAGTTTGCTTGTAATGTTAATTAGGTTCATGTTAAGTTGATAATTGATCGAAATACGAGCAGATTGATCAGCTTTTGAAGTTTTATGATGATCGTTAGGTTTTAGTGAGTTGCATTTTTGCATTTATGATGAAAAATGATAATCTGTCGAATAATCAAATTCGAGAGGATCAATTAGTTCTTAAGGTTCTGAATTATTATAAGGTGTTACATACATTGAATAGATATCAAGTTGTCCTGTAATCACAGTTTTCATGATGATTTCTTGAGGTTCTGTCCATCAAAATCGAGTTATAATTAGGTGTTTGTGTGTATTTGTGTATGTACTTAGAAAATCACTTGTGTGTAGTCAACTTTGATTATATTGCAGCTTTGTTTGAGCTTTTTATTCGGTTTATTATATGTTTCACTTCTTATTTCATTAATTTGTGTAGACGACAAGTCTTATTCACATTGACGTTTTGTGTTAATTTGCTTATCTTAAAATCTCTTACGATATTGACATAAATTGTTGTATGCATTTGGTCATTTGATGTTTTGTATGAATTCGATAATCTGGCCATTTGATTCTGATTTCAATATGATATGTACTTAAGAAAGGTCAGTTTGTTAAGAAAACTGAATATATTGATCGATTCACAGAATCACATAGATTTTGAGGCGAAAAAAAGTGGTCGTAATAGCTTGCATTAGGCAATGTCCTTGAAAAGGAGATGTCACTTATAAAAGCACCATTTTGGAACGAATTCGATGTCTATTGGTGCTATTGTGACTCTTAACTATACTAATATATACAACTTAAGAAATGCCCAGTACTAGAGATAAGCCGCAGTTTGATTTTGATAGAAACGAAAACCATTCATATATGCAACTTTGTTGAGTTTTTGAGTTAAAGCGTCTACCAACTTTCATGATTATTTCCTCTTTATGGCTCAGAGATTGTAGAAGCGATGAGTGCTGTAGCAAAGTTGAATGTTGAGTTTACTGCCCATGAAAGAAACTTGTTGGATGCTGGATATAAAAAAGTCGTTGATGCAAGAAGAGTAGCTCGGAAAAGGTTTGCTATTCTTAGACAGAATGAACTGTCAGAGGGTCACGAGTGGAAGGTGCAACAGATAACCGACTCTATGAAGAAGCTGGAAGATGAACTTACAACAAAATGCAATGAACTACTCTCACTAATTGATCAGCATTTACTCCCATCATCAGAAACTGATGAATCTGTAGTATTTTGGAATAAGCTGTGAGTCTTTTAGCTTCTTTATTTATTTATTTTTATAAAAGTTAACTTTAATTCATAATATTCACCAACTCACACAATTGAGGAGTGTCTACATTACTACATATACTTACATTACATAAAAGCTAACCCAATCATTCCAAGAAATTGAGTTACACCTACCTCTGTTCTTTAACCAAAGGCACCCACACAATATAATCTCTTGGGATATTCTCTCAATACATACTTTCACGTCTTCAATCCACAAGCACCAACACGCCACAAACACAATCTCTTTAAACACCTTCCTAGCCCCTTTACTAAGACTGCAATGTTTATGAAGATCAAATAAATCAGTCGCTGAAAAAGAAAAAAAATGGGCTAACCTTGCACCACACGCTAATAGGATCAACTAATTGTTTATGTCTCTGGGTAAACAGGAAGGGTGATTACTTTCGTTACTTAGCTGAGATTAAAGAAGGGGATGAGCGTACTGAAGTTGCATCACAATCTCTCAAAGCTTATGAGGTTAAGTTTCACAATGAATAGGATATATTTCCTTCTTTGTCTCTTTGATATTATTCATGCTACTTAAATGTACTGTTTGGTAACCACAGATTTACAACTGGGGTGTTAACTGAGTTGTTATTACATTACAGGAAGCTAATGAGTTAGCCATGACAGCTCTGTCACCTAGTGATCCAGACAAACTTTGCTTGTCTTTGAACTACTCAGTCTTGCACTATGATATACTGAAAGACCGTGAAAGGTTTAATCATTGCGTCATTCTCATGTTTCTTGGCTTTGCAAGTTTTCACATCAACAGGGATTGGGATTTTTGGGTCAAATGTTCAAGTTTTGAAATCTTAGCTGGGCATAATATTAATAGAGGTTTTAGTTAAGCCATAAGTTTATAAGAAAAATAAGCTTTAAAAGATTGAAACCAGATGTTCATTCATTTAACTGTAAAAGGTAGTTTTTCTAGTATAAATCACTATCAAAAGATATTTAGTCAATTTTCTCACTTTTACAGGGCCTACAACATAGCTGAACTGGCCTATGGTGATGCTGCCGATGAACTTGATCTCCGCGGTGAACCATTCTATGATGCCATGACACCTGCTGAACAGGCCAAAAGAGATGCTGTTACCCAATATCTGAAGCAACTTAAGGAAAATCTTGATTTTTGGTCTGTTATTGCAGAAGGAGAAGGTAAACCCCTTCGTCCCCTACTCATATAGGTCAAACATTGAAACCAGATGCAAACAAACCATGAAACTAGGATTACTCTGATTATAAAGAAACATATCTGGAAGTGATTATAGAAAGATACAACGTTCAAGTATGCAAGCATAATGTGATGTATGTTTCCTAAGTATGAAAATTGGTGATTGTAATTATAGTGTATGACTGCATAAGAAAGCAGCATAATGACACTCTAGGGGCTGAAATACAATAGTGTGAAGCGGTTTTATAGCAATATAATTGAACTTCTTATGTATCTAATTCAAATTTTTTTCATTAATTTTCTATGGGTGGGTGTTGGCTTCAATTCCTACAAAATATAACGCTTGTGTATGTAGAATCAAGAAATTATAGTGTAAACTCCTAAAAATAATTCTACACAGGTAACCCGGTACAGACCGAAGAAACTCAGAGGAAGTGAATTCTGGGTCAGAAACTACGCAACTACAAGGCTTAGCAGTAAGTACCAGTTCAATATCTAATTCTTGTCTTCAATATGTAGTATATATTTACAGTTGCATGGTTTCCTTCCATTTGTATGAAAATGGGTCAATCAGGTCAAATTTCTTTGGATAACAGGTCAAATTGGTTAATGTCATGTAGCTAAAAATGAAACGGTTCAAAAGTGGTCTGTATTTTAGTTTTTTAAACATTAAAAAAATGATTTGTGTAAAAGAATTATATTCTTATATCACTAATGTCATTCTTGTATGATTGTATTGACGAAAGAGGTGTTCATGAAATCATGGGTCTTGCAACCCATTTGACCAAAATTATCTGCTATGACCCGAATCGATTCTGACCCACTGCCAAACCCATCGAAATCACTAGTTTGCCATCTCTATCCTGAATCATTATTAAGGCAACTTGATCCACACAATCGGCTGTTTTTTGTTAAGTTATTGGTGGGTAAGATATGAGAATTATTTACATGTACACCATAATCAAATCGTTTCTAAAATGAAAATCAACTTTTCGTTTTTAGTACAATGTATGTATAACGTATTGGTTCTCCAATCTGACTGATGTATCAATGTTGCAGATCTAGCATAACGTACATGATCAAAAGAGCAGGGATAATGGCTTAGAAAGAAAACTCTCATTTCTTTGCATAAAACATTGAATTGTTTCTTCATTCATTTTACTACTGTCAAGGATCTTGAGATTGCTGCAGAGTTGGTAATTTCTGCTTTCCGTTATCAGTACATCTATGTCTGCAACTTTCTTGTGTCATGATTCTTCTTAAATCTTTGGTATATACATGTATAGCTTGTGATCTTGAATAAAAGTTTACTTGTCCTGAGCAAATATTTGGTTTATAACATAATAGACATCAAACTTGAAACAAACCATAACTACTTACTTGTGTTATGGTAAAAATTTGTGAGGAATGAGAAACAAAAATTGGCCATGGCAGTTTCAAATCTTTATCAATCGACTTAATTTCAACCCTCAGTTTTTCTTTCTACTTAGGCATAAGCGGGTCACTGTACCTAAACTCGCATGCTATATAGATCACTTGTTAATCTCACATATTACAAGATGGCACAAGACTGCTGATGTGGCTATTCTTTCTTATTCCTGTACCAATGAAAGTAACTAATTAATTGGGACGCTTAGTAGTTTTATGCTCAAATTCTCTTGGTCTAAAATGGGTATTATATATAAGATAGATTTTTTATGTTCAACTTATCCTTTTCAAACTAGAAGTTTTAACTAGTCCAACACCTGTAAATAAATACTCTTAACTGCTAAACTTTTCTGCAAACTTTGTAAAATATCATGGGTTTAATACCTAAAAGAAACCATGCTTTATAGTTTACTTTATAAAAAGGAACTAGATTAGTAAGTTAAACTACCATATAATAAATTAATAAGCATAGTTGTCGAAATAACAACAGATGCATCAGTGCAATAGTGCATGGATGTTTCAAAAATTGAGTGCTAATTGCTAAGCCTAAAGTTATGGCATTTGGCCTCGTCTCATATTTTGTAACCCCTTTTATGTAATGAGCTTAAAATTAAATGTAAGAAAACAATTTATTTATTTATTTCAAAATTCTAAACACGTTGTCTACTGTCTAGTGACTATCTTTATTGTAATTTTAACTGAATATTAGTAGAAAATTAAGTTTAAAATATAAGTAATATGTTAAGACATTAAGAGTTTTCTTTTAAGCTTCAAAAAGTTTTGTGACTTCAAACCCTTAATGGAGACATTAGTTTGGTCATCGACCAGTAGAAATGTAATTGGCACTCATCAGTTTGTGCATCAATTGTCAGGCTCAGTTGAGCGGCAAGTTTCGGTTGAGAAAGTCTGGGTCGTGACGAGCTTTTGCTTGAGGAAGTCCGGGTCCGCATTTTGCTATATGTGTATGTATTAGACGTATGCCCGTACAATGCGGCGGTGATGGTAGAAACGACGGTGGTGTGGTGGTGGTGTCGGCCACGGTGGCAGTGACAGGTGGTGTGGGCGAAATTGATGGTGAAAGTAAAAATAATTGATATTAAAGGTACCGTTAAAAAAATCGATTATAATCGTGGAAGTATAGTTATTTTAAGGTATACTGTAAATTATTTATTAAAATATTACATGTATAGTAGGTGAAAATTTATATAAATCAATGAATAAGATAGAGAGATATTGTGGGTAGTTCAAAATTGTAATTAATGAAAAAAGATGAGGTTGATGGTTTATAGTTTATATATGAGTAGTCAACTAGTCACATGTCTGCGCGATGTGACAGTGGCGGTGGTAGCGGTGGTGGTGACGCCAACGCGGTGGTGGTGGCGGGACGCTAGGAGTAGATGTATGGCTATTAATGTAAAAATATTTGACAATGTAGTTTTGTTAAGGGTTACGGATTTATGTTGTATTATTATAAAGTATATTAGGTGATGATATTTAAATTAATGAATAAAGATTTGGGTTATGCTAAACAAAAGCCTGAGAATTTTCGTTAAATTGTATTAAATAGTTGTACCCTTATTATAAAATTCACGGGTGAGCTTTTGATATGAAAATATGCGACTTTTTTATGCATGTTAATTAAGCCCTAAGGGTTTTGTTTAGTCAAATTTTATATAAGGTAATAACAGTAGATAGGATATGTGTATAAATTAAATAAAAGAAAAGAAATTAAATAAAAACTAACAATGAAAGAAAAGAAATGGTGTTTTTAAAGGTCTTAGGATTCTGGAGTACAGACTTGGATAAAAAAGTTATCGCCGAGTGGCTGTGTGTTTGTTTGAACGGATACTCTGTATAACATTTTTACAAAACACATTCACACAAATTATCGAGTGAACTTGTGGGCAAGTGTAGAAATACTAACAAAGTAAAAGGACTGAATTTTAAATAAATACATTTAGAACCATGTTGAAATAAAAGTTGACCAGATGCTGACCGTCTTCAACAATAGTCACACTCCCTCCATCAACTGCACGCCTATAAATACAAAATCTGTAACAGAATTTCAACTGAATTTCAATTATGCAGTTGCAGAATACTTAGAAAGAGAAAGAAGATGGACGAGCGAGATCGCCATGTTTTCATTGCTGTACTTGCACTTAAAGCTGAGAGATACGACGGTATATATATATTGATAATCTGTATCTATATATCTATATTTGTATGTATCTATATATCTCTGTATCTATATCTATACTTCACTATATTCCACATTTCACGGTGTTTTACTGTTACGTTATCGGAATACATGATTGTATCTATATATCTATATGTGTATGTATATTTCAATTAATTTCATATTTTTACTTTTTTTTTTTTTTCCAATTACGTTCATAATTTAGCATATACACGAGCTGATATTTAGGTTTTGAAGTGATCGTGTAGAGTTATACGTACATAAATATGTATGTATTCTTCGGAATTTTAGTTTAACTATTCGGTTAGCGATAACTGTTCATAACTTGATTCCGCATCTCAAAAATGATTCCTTAGGTTTTACTAATCGGAAATATGTGACTTGAAGTCTCTTGTAAATTTAGTTTCATGTTAAGTTGATACATGATCGAAATACTAGCTAGAAGATCGATTAGTTGTGCATTCGAAGATGATCGTTCGATTTTGAAATTTGCAGATATGCTGAACAACGAAATTCGAGAGGATCTCTTATTTTTAAGTTTTGATGATATATAGGTGTTATATACGCAGTACTATATTGACAGTACATCATGTTGCTTGCTATTTTTGATATCGTAGTTTTGCATGATTATGCTTTTATTTTCCATCAGAGTCGAATTCTAGGCGTTTGTGTGTATATTTTTGTAACTGTATGTGTAGTAGTGTAGGTGTGTACACCAGAGGCAGAGGTACTATTTATCTTGATGTTATTCGATCATCTGATATCATTGATTGCGATATTATTTGACATTGATATATTACGTGAATTTGGTTATTTGGTGTTTTGTTTGGTTTCGGTTATTAATCTGACATCCTTTAATTCTGATTTCTTATGGATTTGTGGACAGTTAGGTAAAACTTGAAGTAGAATGGCTAACTGACCAAATATTGATTTTTGATGATCATATTGACTTTGAGAGTAAAACAAGTGATCTTAATATTGCAATTATAGTCAATGTTTACAGCTGGTACTCTTGTGTATATTTCCAAAACGCTTATAGTCCAGGAAAATGGTGCAGTATGATTTCCAAAATAAAAACAATTTGTTTTGACGATTTAATAGAAACTAGACATCAAAAGTTTTGTTTTATATATTTCGATAGTGAAAACAGATGATCCTTAAGACTAACTACTCGTATTTGCTAATGTCTTATATACTAGTAATATGAACGGAGGCAGAGTATACTCGTATGTACGACGATATATCTTTGTGATAAGTTTTTCAAGGCAACTTAATTTGGTGAGTTTTTGAGGAAAGTCTTTGCTAAATTTCATCATTGTTTCCTTGTTTTGTGGCTCAGAGATGGTAGAAGAATTGAATGTTGTAGCAAAATTGGATGTGGAATTAACTGAGCATGAAAGCAACTTGTTGTCTGTCGCATATAAGAATGTCACAACAGCAAGAAGAGTAGCATTGGGTAGGTTGTCTGTTAATCGAGAGAAAGAACTGGACGCTGGTAACGAGGAAAAGGTGCAAATGATAAACGATTATATGAAGAAGCTGAATGATGAACTTACAACAAAATGCAATGACTTGCTCTCACTCATTAATCTGCATTTATTCAAGTCATCAGAAACTCAAGAATCTAAAATTTTTCTTCAGAAGATGTGAGTCTTTTAGCTTAATTATATAGGACTACTTTTATTGCCAGAAAATATTCCTGTTCTCATTCATTGTTCTGCTTTCTTGGGTAAACAGGAGGGGTGATTACTTTCGTTACTTGGCTGAGGTAAAAGAAGGGGATGAGCGTATGAAAGATGTATCTCAGGCCGCCATAGCTTATGAGGTCATTTTGATTTCAGAATGTTCTAGAAGATATATATACATATAATTTCAATCTTTGATTAGTGATGAGCTGGTCATGCTACATTTGGTAAACACAACTGAGTGTTAGTTGGATTGTTATGTTACCATTGCAGGATGCAACGACTCTTCTTGACATGTCAGCTCTGTCAGCTTATCATCCACTCCGACTTGGCTTGGCTTTGAACTACTCGGTCTTTCTCAAAGATATAGTGAACTCTAGTGAAAGGTTTAATCACTGTATTTTATCAAGTTTATTCTCTTTCGTAATGTTTACATCGATAGTGCTTTCATATTTGTGATCAGATGCACAACTTTTAAATTTGAAGTTAACATCGGATTTTATTTTCAAGATGTTTTGTTAAGGATAATTTGTTTTACAGGAAATTTAAGTTTTACATAAAGTATTAAGAATGAAACCAAATCTGTATTGATTTTCAATGTGAAGAGTACTTATCTCAATAGTCGATACGAACTTCTGTAATTCTAACTCCAGTCGATAATTATTATAAATTTTGAAGGGCCTACGAGAAAGCTAAAGTGGCCTATGATAATGCTGCTGCTGAACTTGATAAGAAATTGGATGAAGATCATCCGGACAGCACTACAATTATGGAGCTGATTAAGGACAATTTTGCTCTTTGGTCAGAAATTGCAGAAGATGGAGGTAAACATACACCATTCTCATTTAGTTTCAGCCCAATAACACAGATCATTTTTTATTTTATTTTTTTGGGGGGCACCTCAGTCTCCATCAAAACCTCTCATACCAAAAAGGCGAAAATAGATGCAACCAAACTGTGAACTTTAATTTACTGTGAATTAGGAGCTCGTATTTGCAAGTGATTCCATCACATTCCATAACAAAGTTCCCTTAACAGATTGCGTCTCTATGATTGTGAAAATAAGAGAGGATTTTTAATTGAGTGTGTTATGAGGCGTTCAAACAAGAGGAAATATGCCAAGTTGAACCCATGTTCACTTACCCTGGGCCAACAAGCATCATGTCATGTTTGTTTCTTAACTATGGAAAACTGTGATTGTATTTATAGTCGATAACAGTATTATAAAGAGTATGATTGTCATATATGTAATCATTAAAACTGCATTGCATTGGCTGAGATAGAAGCATGAGAATTTGTTTTAGTGCAATTTGAATTAACTGCTTATGTATTTTATTCGCATTTTTTTCTTCTTTTCTGAGTGTTAGTTTGAAATCCTACAACAGGTATATATAATCAAGAAATTATAGTTTGAATCTCTTATTTAGTGTAATTTACTTTACACAGATGAACATGAGACTGGAGACCCGTCAGATGATCTGTTTAAGGATCTACAATTCTTAGGGGTAAGCACAGCCTTCCATTTTGCATTCCCCACCTTTGATATATGACATTTCCGTTAAACTTGAATTCTTTACTAAAGGTGATAGTTTAACTAACTTGTACAAAAATGGGTCTAATCGAACCAACTCTCATTTGATAATGGGTCAAATTGGTAACGATAAACGTGGTTGCTAAAAATGAAATGGGTCAAAAGTGGTCTATATAACTGAAACAAGTGTTCAGTTGTCTCCCAACCCGTTTGAGCAGTGCCCAAAGATTTATACAATCTGATTTAACCCACCTGAATCGCTAATTCTCCACCCCTGCCATGATTATAGGCAGCTTGAGCCTCGGAAACATCCGCCATTTGTGTAGTTTTCAATTGACGTTTTAAGATTTGGAAATTATTTACAAGCACCGCTTAATCAACTGTTTCAGTTTTCTTGTTGTATATGTATAAGAAAAACCCATTGGTACTCCAATCTCACCCTGGACCAATGTTGCAGTTATAGTAGAAGATCGAGATATTGGGAATTTGGGACGATGGCTTACCAAAAAGATTCCTATGGATTTGCATAAACATAGGTACACATTCAATTGTTTCTTCATTCATTTCAAAACTCTCATGGATCTTGAGATTGCTCCAGCGTCAATCTTTTCTCCTTTCGTTTATTAGTACATGTAATTTTGTGACTTCATTCTGCTATGATTCTTCTTGAATCCTTGGTATATGCATAAAGGTCATGTGCTTGTATAAAGTTGTGCTTGTTTTAGAAAATTTTTGCATGATAAAAATCAATATACCCATTTGACACAATATTCAAAAAGGTAACTGAATCTGTTATCATATATTGGGAAGGTTCCACTTCCACAAGTCAGTATACGTGGGATGTGGTTCAAATGGGTTGGGCAACATGTTAAAAGAGAAGATACGTTGGATAACATGTCAAAAGATTGCAATCACCTTTTTTTACTTATTATAATGTAGAGTGATAAACTCAGATTATTGGACATTAATAAAAATTTACAATAACTCCATTATTAAAGTTCTAATACACCTTTTTTGAATAATCCAATATAGGAGGCCGTACACATAGATGATACATGTAATGACAGATTCCTGACCTATTATGCTCCGTTGGTAGATACAATATATTTCAAGTCGACTAAACATAGGGCAAAAATACTCCGTTTCCAAATCAGTGGAGATAGTCTTTCATCAACCTTTCGAGTACATGGACTCTTCGTACACCTGGTAATAAGTAACAATAAATACTTTGTTTGTTGGATTACAAGAATTACATTGTCTTAGACAGGTAAAAGCTCAAAACTTTGAGTGACTTGATCAATGGGCATGAGCTTTCTGTAAATCTTGATGCCAATGTGTACATATTTACTCATGTTCCCAGTCGATTTGACAATAGTTCTACCTTGCAATCATGTAGTAACAGTAACTGGGCCATTATTCGGGAAATGAAGAGGATTATGGTGATTGGTTGTGGCAATTGTGTTGGTGGGAGTGGTGGTTGTGGATGCTGTGTTGACAGAAACGGTGTCTGTAGGGGTAGGGGTAGAGGTAGGGGTAGGGGTCGGGGTGGGGGTGGGTGTGGTTGATGAAGGAAGAGGAGGGACTTGAGGGAGTAAAAAGGATTTTAGGTGTTTATAGAATTCTTTTGGTTTTTCTGCAATATAAGCATGTCCTGTATCCTTTAAAACCACCATCTCTGCATTATCGCCTAAATGCCTGCATTTTAGTTGTTTCATTATTCATGTTCCATTTAATTAATCAATCTGTCACACTTGGCTTCAAAAATCTAAACAAACACAGTGAAGTTCTCATTGTTAAGTAGAGTCAAACCTTTTCAATCTGTAACCCAATTCCATGGGAAATACTTGATCTTTATCGCCCCAGATTATCAATGTTGGCTGCAAGTTGAGAGATGGTTCATGCATAAAGTCGACGAAAGAGTAGAGAAAATGGGTGAAACAAGTGAAACTAGGTAACATGAAATTAACCTGGGGTATTTTAGGAAGATCAGAAAATTTACGGTCTTTAGCTAGAGCATGTACCAGCTCCTTTTTCTCTGCTACATTTTCTTTGTTCATTTCCTGCGCCCAATATTGAATGTTATGCTAAAGAGATTGCTTTAGTGAGCTTTTCAAAAGCGACTGGTCCATATTAAAGAGTTTGAAATATTGGCAGGGACAAATTAGTGAATTGATTGATGTGGCTGCTAGTGTTATTTTGATTGATGGCTATCGCTTGTGGAATAAATTGCTACTATTAATTTCATATACGGTTTAATTAATAAATGAATGTGAAACAGTCTCTTAAAAAACTAAAACTAAAAAGTATTTGTAAACCGAAAATTAAAATGCAGAAAATGGTTTACTGGAAGATTTTGTAAGTCTATCATGTTGCAAAAGTCGATAAGTGTTTTGGCTAGGATCTAAATGAGTCGATCGAGCTATTATTAAATACTTATTCTTAATTGCTTGAAAGCTTGACTCAAGCCAAGCTTGAATTAAACATGGAGCTCACAAGCTTAATGAACGAGTTTGGGTTAGAGTTTCAAACAAGAAACAGGATTAAGCTTGATAACTAAATACATATTACAAATAATGTATAAGATAGATAGTACATAATACACATTAAAAAGCATGGTACGTATTACTGTGATATGATTTCTTCTCGTAACAACATATAATCATAGTTACACACATATAGAAAAATAACTATTATAATAAATAAATAAAAAGTTAAGCATATGAGTCGAGCTGATCTACAGTTTGTAATATTACTTGAAAGTTGAGCATGTATGTTACACATAAGACTTGAGACAAATTCAAACTCGAGACGAACCATTTAGAGAAACCCATTGGTATCAAGGTGGCCACCGTAATCACCATATCACATTGGGCATCACACCGTTATCTATTTGGATATTGGTGTGATAAGACCAAAGTGATGGCTTCAAAGTGGTCATATTGTGTGATCCGTGTGGCAGTAGCGGTAGTGGATCAAGAGTAAAGTAAGTGAAATAAAATAAATATAAAATCACCACAACTATATAATACCCAATAAATTAAATATAAAACCACCACACGCGGTAGTGGCTCAAGGGTAAAGCAAATGAAGCAAGGGCTTTAGGCCCCAAGTATACGAAGGCCTTATATTTTTCTAGTTATGCATATGATTATGTAGAAACAAGAATTAGAGAACTTAAGTTTTATTAACCAGGTG
>JANDBE010000048.1:24097995-24112787 GCA_024320915.1 Erigeron philadelphicus
ATGATCTAAGGGTCAAGATCTTGTCTTATTTGTTTTACTTTAATACTTGTTTTACAATACCCAACCCCTATATATATATATAGGTTTTAGGTAAAATAAAACAAGTATTAAAGTAAAACAAATAAAACAATAGGTTTTTTTCACTGAAAATCACCGTGCATTTAAGGCAAATGTTTAGTCAATGATATAAATTATACAGTGATAAAACAATTAAAAGCTACTGTAAAACATGGGTGATTTAAGTCATACTTGTTAGTAAATATTTAAAAAAATTCACCTGATGCTACAATTTGATAACACAATTTTATTAGTGTAGAGGTAAACACTCGAGGAAGACAGATGGATTTTTGATGAGCTTTTAAACTGTAACATGATTTCTGACCAGAAGTGGTATCAAAAGGAATAGATTGATGGCAAGTTTAGTCTTTTGATGTGTTTCGAATAAATTGGCCTCTTCAGATTTGTTAAAGACCTTATGAAGAATTGATAGCAAGTTTACTCTCTTGCTATATCTGGTTATTAGCAAGTGTTGGGCATGTCGCTTGAAAGTGATCATATGATATTATATATTTATATTTATTTCATCCAGATAATTAGTATTAAAATAGGCCACAGAGGATGGTGTTTGGATGTGATTCTGCCGTTTGAAGTTTCAATAATCAAATAATCAGATGTAATAGTCTGACAATTTCTGATTATTTAGAGATTAAATAAGATTAGCTGACTGCAAAAGAAGGGGCAAATAGGTAAATCTATTTTACTCATATATAAATATATAATCCAATTTTATCATGCTGGTTAACCCTTAAGTAGTCAGCTACGCTAAATCAGTATTTGTTAATTCAAATATTAGAAACTGATTAAGTTGCAATTATAAGAAAATCAGTTCCAATTTCTAAGTTACACCTTTTAATAGGTTTGCTTTTTGTTTGAAGCAACTTAAAGATAGTACAAATGGATTTCCCGGTAATATACTTCCAAATAACACACAACGTTTACACACTCTTAAAAGTTCTTGTTAGATTTCTTGACGTCTGTGTGGTATGAGGTTGGTAGCTCACATTCCTGATGGTACCATCTTTGTACCTACAGTTCATGATGCCATTCCTTTTTTGATCCAGGAAGTCCCTTAATTAAACTCTATTTGTATCAACAATTTAATTGGTTTGTAAATTTTCTGATACGATGCTTTGTTGAGATGAGTGTGTTTAGCTATATGTCATCTCTTCTATCTTGAATGCATGTAGTTGCTAGTTGGATCTCTACAATAATGTGGTACTCATCTCATCATTTTTGTTTTCAGGACGACACTAACCTTTTAGAAGAGCTGCCTGGAGCCAATACTTCAACACCCCTGCCTGTCCTTTGTGTAGAAGGTGGAAATGTGATCTTACGATTTTCAGAAATTTTTGCTATTCACGAGCCTTTAAAGAAAGCTGCAAAGAGGGAACATTGGTTATCTGTTCCAAAAGGTTCTGATTTCATTCTGAAAAAACATCAGAATAAGTTTCATTGATTATGCCTGATAATTTATAAGTGTGTTTTTTTCTTCTATGTTTTGCTTGCCGGCAACAATGATGCATGTTTTTTGTTGGATTTGCTGATGGATCATGTTTCTTAGTACGCCATGTCATTGGCCAAATAACTTGTTATTTGTATCAAGTATACTATGGATGTTAGATTGTTGGTACTTGTAAGGTGTTTTGAATGTGCATTTTCATAATGATTACACGAGTTTGTAACTTGGAGTTGTCATAGTAAACATATGTATTTTGATATGTGAATTCTGTTTTTGGTCAAAGTGTTGCGTCAGCTGCAGCTAATTAATTATTAGGGCTAAGAGAGTAATATCAACACCTTCTATCTTAACTTAATTTTTGAAAGCCCACCTTTTTTTATTCATTCATAAATTTCTGTTCGGTTCAACATATGTATTAGTTTCTTAAATAATTAGATTTTCCAAATGCTTAAACTAAAGTTAGTCCATCTATCAAGAAACACATCCAAACACCATCTCCTACTGTATGGTTTATTATACATATCTATTAGCATTTGATTATGCATCATCATGTAATCACTTCCTAAACATACTTTGAACACTCTTTTAAGTAGTTCTGTTAAATTTTGTATCTGGTAAAGTGGTAATATGTTCTGTAACATTTGTGTTTGTATTACAGAAAAATACAAGACCATGGATGTATCTGATATCGTGGAGGAGGATGAGGAGGATTTTTTGAAGGGTTCCTTAGAAGGTTATCCCTTTATAAGACATACACATGTAGTTGAAGATCATTTAGCCTCATTTAATGATGATAAAGTAGAGCTTCCAAATTCTGATATCAATGAGGATGAGCAAAAAGACTGTTCTCACGTTGTCCTACCATTGAATGAAAGTACAGACGACTATCTTCCTCTTGATCAGCAAGACTGGGAAAACAGAATTATGTATGATTCACCATCTGTTAGTGAAACTTCTGATGGAAGTGAACTTTCTGGACCCGAGTCCGAAATGTTGAATGGGCGATCGAAGTCTCAAACACCGGTTGAGCTAATTACAGATGAGGAAGACCATGGTCTTTTTTATCGTAACCGATTTGTTTCTGTCGAACCATTTGGTTCTAGAAAATATCCAAAATCATACAGTTCTTGCGAAGAATCTGTATATCATCCCCAAGTTTTGCGTTTAGAGTCTCGGTTGGGAACAGATAATACAGTTGAGAGTGATACCATTGAGCGATTTAACAAGCTTACTTTACAAAATAAAGACTTGCTAAATGGGTCATGGATGGAAAGAATAGTGTGGGATCCACATCAATCATTTTCAAAGACGAAGTTACATCTTGATCTTCAAGATGAACAAATGCTTTTTGAAGTTGTAGATGACTATGATGGTGAGCATCTTGATCTTCATCTTCACGCTGGAGCCATGATTTCAACTTGCTCCGCCGAGTCAGCAAGAGGTGATTTATTGGATGTGCATGGTCACGGAGGTCAATTGGGAGAGAGATTTAATATTGCCAATGATAAGTTTTATTCAAACAGAAAGTCCTCCCAGCAACAGCTGAAATCACATTCTAAAAAGCGTGCTGCGCATGGTGTTAAAGTGTTGCATTCAATACCTGCACTTAAGCTACAGACGATGAAAGCCAAGCTTAGCAAGTAAGAACAAATCTTTAGTCTGAAATGGGTCAAGTGAATTTGTTTTTATCATTTTTAGAGGTCAAGTTTTACTGGAATTTTGTTGATGTCCTGTGATACGTGAAATGCATATAAGTACATTCGGGTGTCTTTTTTGCAGCTTTTTTTTAGACCGTTAAAGGCAACATATCCCGAGTAATCCTATTTGATTCGTCTTTCCTTTATGCTATCTAGTTTCTCAAACATAATCAAGTTCTTGTCAATTCAATAAAAATATATTGATTTTTTATATAAATAAAGTGATTTAGGTGGTGATGTGCATTAAAATCACACTTTGGGGCTTAACTTTTGAAACAACAATGACAATCATTTATAGGCGGATAAGGTTTGGGTTCGATCTTATACGATAACGACCATCAAGTGGCTTCTGTTTTTGGCCGAGTGTCAACCTGTTCACCGTTTTCTATTTTTCCCCTGTACCAGTTAATGACAAAATATAACCCAAAATCGGCTCTTTTTTGTGCTATTCTTTATTTAGTGCTTCAACCTGTTAGCAAAAAAACATAAACGGAATCGATCCATTTCATTAACAAATGGAGAATTAGCCACTGGCTAGATTATATCCCATGCCTAGTGCCCTAGTGGTATTATATGTCTAATTTCTTGTAGTAGCTGGAATGGGCATACTGTGACTAATGATTTTTTTTTTTTCTACATGCAGTAAAGAGATAGCATATTTTCATAGACCAAAAGCTTTGTGGTATCCTCATGAAAATGCTGTGGCGCTTAAGGAACAAGGAAAGCTGCTTTCAAAAGGATCAATGAAAATTATCTTGAAAAGCTTGGGAGGGAAAGGGAGCAAGCTTCATGTGGATGCCGAGGAGACGATGTTATCTGTTAAAGGCAAAGCTACTAAAAAGCTTGGTTGGTCTTCGTTTCTGCTACTTTTTCGGGTCTTTTGTTTCTTTAATTTAGAACTAGAATGTTAAAAAAATAACCCTTTCCTTTCCGTTTTCATCTGGTAGATTTTAAACTATCCGAACCCGTGAAAATAATATACTCGGGAAAGGAACTTGAAGATGAAAAATCTCTTACCGAACAAGATGTTAGACCAAACTCCGTGCTGCATCTTGTTCGTACAAGAATACATCTGTTACCTCGGGCCCAAAAGCTTCCTAGCGATAACAAATCCTTGCGTCCTCCTGGGGCCTTTAAGAAGAAATCAGATCTATCAGCGAGAGATGGCCATGTATATCTAATGGAGTACGTCTTGTAAATTAGTTATTTAATACACTTATACATTTATATAATTGTCTTACATATTTACTTCGTAATTTAATTGGCATCTCACATTACAGGTACTGTGAGGAAAGGCCTCTACTTCTTGGAAATACTGGAATGGGTGCTCGCTTGTGCACTTACTACCAAAAAGTAGCCCCTGGTGATCAAACTGGAGCCCAATTGCGTAGTGGTCCTAACAATTTGGGGACTGTCCTCACACTTGATCCTGCTGATAAGTCCCCTTTTCTAGGAGATATAAAGGCTGGTTCAACCCAGTCATGTCTTGAAACAAATATGTATAGAGCTCCAATATATCCACATAAGGTCTCACCCACGGACTATTTACTAATTCGCTCCGCTAAAGGAAAGCTCTCCTTAAGACGCATTGACCGGATTTATGTTGCTGGACAACAGGTTTTTTTTTGGAAAATGTTGGTCATACTTAAAATATTGAAAATATATATAGACTGCTAAGTCTTTTCCTTTGTGTAGGAACCTCATATGGAGGTAATGATTCCTGGGTCGAAAGGGGTTCAAAATTATCATATGAATAGACTTCTGGTGTTTATGTATCGTGAGTTTCGTGCCTGTCAAAAGAATGGCTTGGTACCTGCCATTCGGGCGTCTGAGTTAGCAGCACAGTTTGCAAATGGGGTTGAAGTTCCTGTAAGGAAGAAGTTGAAGAGTTTTTGTGATCTTCAGGTGAGTGTTGATAGACATAATCTATTGACTAATATTTGCCTGATCAAGATTTATGATCGCTTTCAACCCCCATTTTGTTTATGTTTACATTTAAATCGTTGTTTTTGATGCATCTGTGTGGAACTGCCAGAGGGGTTCATGGGTTATGAAGCAGCATTCCCACTTTCCATCAGAAGAGGAGCTTAGAAAGATGGTTTCACCCGAAGATGTATGTTCTACTCCTCTTTCTCTTTCTTCTATCTATTGAAATGCAGCAATTGAAAATTAAGCTCAAGGAAGCATACTTTGGAAGTGTAACAAATTGACCATCTATGAAAAAAATAAAGAGAAAAATTTCTCCATGTTAAGATTAGTGATAGCTATGTTAACAGGCTCTAGGGGTTCCTTTAATTTTGGCCAATGGTCTTTGTGTATTTAGTGTCCATTTCTTACATCTAATCTACGAAGCCCGGTTGTACAAAACATATATTTTCATCCCAGTCTACTTTTGAATTGTGAGTTACGTCTTGCCTTTTTTTTCCTTCTTTTTTTTAGGTGTGTCGCTTTGAAAGCATGCTAGCTGGAATGTATAGGCTGAAACGTCTAGGAATCAGCATGACTCAACCAGCTGGTCTCTCCTCTGCAATGAATCAGCTACCCGCTGAAGCCATTGCTTTAGCTGCTGCATCACACATTGAGAGAGAATTACAAATAACTCCCTGGAACTTAAGCGGCAACTTTGTTTCGTGTACAAATCAGGTAACTTCCAGTTTTGCTTTGCTCGCAACTGAGTGGTTAATATGTATCTGGGTATCATGAATAAAGGAAATATATCTGTACTGTGTTAAATGTATTATATCTGTACTGTGTTCAGGATAAAGGAAATATTGAGAAGTTAGAGATTACTGGGGTTGGTGATCCATCTGGTCGAGGTATGGGATTTAGTTATGTTCGTACGGCTACCAAGGCACCGGTCTCGAATGCAACAGCCAAGAAAAAGGTACCTGTAGCTCGAGGGGTCTTGCAAGTGACAGGAACAGATGCTGATCTTCGTAGATTAAGCATGAAAGCAGCACGCGAGGTTTTTTTCCTTCTTTCTTGAGCTAGTATCTTGTTTATCTGAGTGTCTGATGTGAAACAATAAGTATAAGATAGTCAAATGTGGTGCAATAGAGTAGACCATGCATAAGTCTGCTGATTTAAGTTATAATAATCACCTTCAGACTTGTTGAATATCTGGCGAGGAAATAATGAAGGAAATCAGGGTGTATAACAAAGGTGATCAGGGGAAATGGAAAAACAAAACTGGATAATCAGCTCTATTAAAACTGGTTGCAGGAGATGTTTGGATTTGCTTCTGTTGTATAAAGTTGTGATATCAGTGGTTTTTTGGGCATCGGGAAATTTATGAATATTTAAGGGCGTGCATGACCACTAAATAATTAGATTACTAGAAGCGTTTTGTTGGAGCTACTCCTAAACTTCTATTCATAATAAATCAGAATTGTTACCCAAATACTAGAAGCTGATTATCGGTAACTTGACTAATCTTTTTTAAAACGGCAAATTATATTAAAGAAGAGAAACTATTAGCAAGATGCTAGCAGCTTGACTAACCTGATGATCAGATATTGATTTTAAATACAGAAGGTCAACCCACTCCCCAAGTGAACGATTCTTCATACTTCGTCTGTCCCAAAATAATTGCCAACTAGACAAAGGAGCACTTCATTGTTAGTTCTGGGAATTTGTAATAATTGCATCTTGAAATACTTAAATCTCAGTTTTACCCTTTATAGTAGACACTTTTTCAAGGAATGAAATTTGGTAAAAGAATGTAATTAAATGTAGAATGGGAAAGTTGATATATTGTTTTAGAAGCAGACATTTATTTTGGGGTGCATGGAATATGTAATTTCTCAACGATTATCATATGCAACAGGTTCTGATAAAATTCAATGTTCCAGAGGATCAGATTGCAAAACTTACAAGATGGCATCGGATTGCAATGATTCGAAAGCTTTCTAGTGAACAGGCTGCATCTGGACATGAGGCTGATCCAACTACAATCAACAAGTATGCGCGTGGCCAAGGAGGGCAGAGAATGTCATTTTTGCAGCTTCAACAACAAACTAGAGAAAAATGTCAGGAGATTTGGGAACGACAATTACAAAATCTCTCTGCCATAGATGGTGAAGATAACGGAAGTGACACCGAAGCAAACAGTGACCTGGATTCATTTGCAGGGGATCTTGAGAATCTGCTGGATGCAGAAGAAGGTGATGATGGAGACGAGGGAAATTTCGAGTCAAATCATGAAAATTTAGCTGGTGTTAAGGGGATAAAAATGAGACGCTTGCCTTCCCAAGCTCAGGCAGAAGTGGAAAATGAAGATGAAGCGGCCGAAGCAGCAGAGTTATGCAGAATGCTGATGGATGGTACGTACTCCATCCTGTTAGGCTTCTATTAGAGGTGACAAGATGGGCAGGTCGGGCAGCTGGTCAAGTGGTGCCAGGTTGGAATAGATCCCGTGGTACAACCGTAAAATAGGCTGGGTCGGGTGGAGTGGACACGCCACTTTTATAATCCTTCATATAACAATTACAAATGGTCAACGCATTAATAATAATTAGAAAGATACTATTATTGTAATAGTGATAGCATTGTTTAGATAAAGAGCGACTTTGGAGGTTTTATGCGATAAAACTTGAAATTGAATTTGAGTGACTTTCAGCCTGTTGTCACTTTCCCTTTTAGCCAAGTTCTTTTCTTTTTGGGGTAAAGGGTTACCCGGTTAGACTATATTCCACAATTAAGGTTTCGTACAAATAATATGGTTGTATGTCATACTAGTACATATACATGACAGACCATATATATGTTAATATCACAAATATATACAAAATGGTTGACATTTGGATTATTCAGCAGATGATGAGGCTGAACGTAAGAAGAAAAAGGTGAAAGCAGGAGGAGATATAGGATCTGTTTCTATGCAGCAGTTAAATCGTAACTCCAAAAACAAAGATAGGTTAAAGACAATCAACACAGCTGAGAAGCCAATGTGTGACACTCGACCTGATGGATCATTTTCCATCAATGAGATTGCCGTCAAATCGTTAAAAGATGTGTGTATCCTCTCTTCACTTTTCAGCTATACATAATTTGCTTATGTAATTATGTTTAGGGGAGTGATTGACGATTACCATTGGCTAAACTTGATTGTGACTAATAATTTTATTTGGTCAGAGTTATTAAATAACTACTTTCTCATATAATACCTACACGCTACATAAGATTTAAGTGTTGTAACAATGTGTGGTGGCAGGATGAATTATTTCCTTTTAGGAAGAACTTTCCTGGAAAGATGAAAACCAAAAAGAAGGATGATTTTGAACAAGTTGGTTTACTGAATAAGAAGCTTAGAATTTTGAATGATGGAATGAATATCATGAAGGTTAGTGATTTTTCCGTTCTATTTCCATTTGTCACAAGAAATAAAACAGTGCTTTGTTAAGTCTGCAGTTTATATGGTTGGTTTTTTATATGCTTTTTCTTGCAACCCTTTTTTTTTTAGCAATTAACCTTATCTTACTTCTGTTTGATTGCAGGTTGGAAATACAAAGAAAAACGCAAGAGAGAGTTTTACATGTGGAGCTTGTGGTCAGGTATGTTCTATGAGTGCCATGCCTTTCCTTTTTTGGTCAAATACGGGACCAGTCATCTAATCGACAAATGTATGATTATTCTTTTTCCAATTTGACCATAAACTATGATAAAATATAACTAGAGCTGGAAAAATGGTGGATTAGGGAATGGGTCACTGGTAGTTTATCTGGTATGGGTAGCCAAGGGTCTGGTTGCTCTCACTGAAAAGAGGTTGTGCCTGAAGGTTAAATTTACTTTTTGGCATGTTAAATGATAGTTTTTCTCAATAAAATAGTACAAAGGATTTATGCACTGAAATATCTGGGTGCCTTTATCACCCAGATGAGTTGCTTCCTTTTAAGCTATTTCTTCTGTTTTCACCATTTGACCCAATACAGATAATACAAACCAATTTGCTCACAAGATGATACAAACCAATTTGTCACGTGAGCAAATATTCATTGCGTTTTAGTAATGTCAAACTTTGGGTAAATCAAACTGGCAGATCATTTGAGACTGAAGCAAGTCTATGTGTCACCATTAAAAAATTAAGAGGCTGGCTTTAAAAATTTTTTTTTTCACAAACAACCATTAATATACTATATATACTTTTGGTGATTTTGATTTTATCATGTTTTTTTCAGTATGGTCACATGAAGACCAACAAACACTGTCCCAAGTATAGAGAAAACTCCAACATCCAAATTGAAAGTATAGATCCTGAAAAAGGGCCAAGCAAATCTATTAATTTAGATTCCACTCCCAAACCACAACAGAAAAATACTGTAAAAAAGCTCATACAAAAGGGGACAAAGCTAGCGGTAGTAGAAAGATCCCCAGACGATGAGAGGAACTCTTTGAAAGCCAAAGTTCTAAAAGTGAAATGCGGGCCTGCCAATAGTAACATGGCTTCCGAGAAGGCTACTCCCAGCACCTCTCAGGTTTCTGATAGACCTGTGACTTCAGATACTGAAGCCGTTAATAGATCCTCAGTTAAAGTTAATAAAATTATTTTCTCCAACAAGATGAAAACTGATGATGTGCAAGTTGATTCACATATACCCCCCTCTCTTGTGATTCGGCCACCCGTTGAGAGTAATAGCAACCCGAATCCACCTAGAAAAACAATTGTTATTAGACGACCCAGGGAAGTCTTTGATCTTGACCAGGTTAGTCAAGAAATAAGCCCAATCGAGCCTAGAAAGACAAAAAGAATGACCGAATTATCGGGTTTTCAAATGCATAGAGATAATGAAAGTGAACATTTTGTGGAAAGAGGCAGGACTAATAGAGCTAAAGATGATAACCGGTATTGGGAATCATTGAGAATGGAAAGACAGAGAGATGAACAGGCCCGATTGTTATTTGAAGAGCAGCAAGCCAGAAAGTTACAAGAGCAGGAACTGGTTGCAAATATTAGACGCTTTGAAGAGGATATAAAAAGAGAGCGGGAAGAAGAAAGGCGCCAAAGAGAAAAAAAGAAGAAAAAGACTAACAGAAATTTTGGGATGATAAATGATTATTACGAGGATACTCACCCTAGAAGAGATGAGAGACGGGCCACTGAAAGAGAACGGTCTGCAAAGCGGAAACCTGTTTCAGATTTAGCTGGGAGGTTCAGTGTCGACTACACCCCAGCAGTTAAACGTCGTAAAGGAGGAGAGGTAATTCACTGTTCTTTTCTTCTTTTACTTGTAAGTTATTCTGTTTAAAACTGGTACTTTTGTCAATAGTATACTAAGTAACTGCTTCACTATGGGACAAAACCTGCATATTGATACTGATTGATAAGTGTGTGTTAGTTTAATGCAGTCCCATCTTTTTTTCTTTATTTAGTAATTACGGCATCAACTATATAACAAATTTAATATACTGTTGGAAATTTCACCTCTTAATATTTAATACTTACTGGTACATTCTTTGATAGAGATTGAAATACTTCACCTTATTTGAATGTGCAAATTCTAGCTATCTTTTCTGCCTGACCTATTTTTCATATTGAAATAAAACAGAACCCAAATTCACCACTAATACGTAAATGGGTCAGAATTGTCACCTCTAGCTAAAGAATCAACTACTAATTGGAAGCAACCAACGTAGAACAATGTTTGTAATTCTTGGGGAGGATGGCGTGTGGCAAACACTAATTTTCTAGCATTTAGATTAGTAGAATAAAGGTGTTTTGGTTTTCATAGGAAGTTATTCTGCTGCAACATTCATGGAATAAGTTTGACTAATATTTGAAGGGCAGGAATTGATGGGCGAATTTCAATGTAAATGACTTATTTGTATTTTGAACTGTCACACTCGACTTATTTATCTTTCATGTGAATCAAATTGGAAGTACATGAGTTTTTTAGTGTGGTTCTATCTATAATACACTATAAAGGTTTTACGTCTTTGTTTAAACCCTTAAAATTACAAGAACGTGAAACTAACATAGCCTTGCACCTTATTTTTAAAATTTATAGTTTTCTTGTATCGTATTCGAACTTCTCCATCTGTATAATTAACTCATTTAATTACCATCTTAACTTTTTTTAAAAATGTTATTTATTTTCAATTATGAACATGTTTATAAAAATAAATGGACTTTATGAAATTTGATATTCTAATAGAATATTATTAGATATTTCGACTTAAACTATCTTTAATGAAATCAACATATTAACAAATCACGTTATTTTTCACACTATTAAATTATGCGACAACCACCAATTCCACCAATGTCGCGGTACTATGTTGGTTATTAGTTAATGTGTAGAATGCGACTACAAAATTGGTATATTCAATTTCATTTATCAAACTTTCCAGTCGCTTATATGTGTTAAAGTTGCACCATGGAGTCATGGAGTTTCCACCTGTTTCCTTTTAAGCTAGTTGTTAATATTACCTGTTTAAAACCTTCCCAGGTAAAACACGCCTGCATTTGACCTATTTATACATAAATTAGTGAAAGTTGTTTTTGTAATTGATACATGGGTGTGATCTTTTGCTTGATAACAGGTTGGTTTGGCAAATATATTGGAGGAGATTATCGATACACTGAAGGCAAATGAGGTGTCATTTCTTTTCTTGAAACCCGTGACCAGAAAAGAAGCTCCAGACTACCTGAGGATAATAGACCGCCCAATGGACCTGGCAACAATGAGGGAAAAGGTTAGAAAATTTGAGTATAAAAGCAGAGATGCATTCAGACACGATATGTGGCAAATTACATTCAACGCTCATAAATATAACGATGGGAGAAATCCCGGCATTCCTCCTCTTGCTGACCAGCTTTTGGAGCTTTGTGATTTCTTGTTATCTGAAAAGGAAGAAGAGTTGGCTGAACACGAAGCTGATATAGAGGACTAAAAGATATGTATCATTGTATTTAGGATTGTACCTTTGCCCTGTAATTTAGTAAGGGGGGTAAAAGAGCAACTTTCCTCTATTTTATTTAGGGAAATTGTATATATGTAGAGTATAGATAGTTATATGTTTTGTACACCCATCTTGTAATGTTCTTGCTGCATGGGCAATATGCTGATGAAGTTATCATTGGAGTATGTGGGTCGCCCTCTACTCATTTCATGCTTCACGTGACTTTCAATAAGTTTGTACTTATTTTGAAAAGAAAATATTAAATGGCTAGATACAATCCTAGTCAGTTGCATCGAAACTTCTTCAAACTGAGAATGACAGATTTTTATTGTAATAGAGACGATACTGGTTGGAAAGTCTCGGGTGTATTATGTGGTGTTTAATCAAGTTAATTTGATTAAAGTGAGGTGAAAATGCAATATATCTTTCTTTGGTATTATTTTAAATATCCGTGATGCATGGTTACTTGATTAATTCTATAATAAACAATAAACAAAACTATTATACAAGCAAATTATTCTACAGAAAGCATGGAAAAATCTGCCCGGTCAGAGTTGTGTTCTGCTATTATATATTACGTCATAAGATGATAAAACGCAATTAATTTCGATAGGTAGTTATTATTCTAATTCAAACCACTCAACCCAATTCAGATTTAAATTCAACCCTTCTATAATGTTAATCATTGTAAGCAGGCTGCCCAAAGGAAGAAGTATGGGCCTCAACCCAAAAAAGCATATATTTTGATGGAAGGTAAAATGGTTTGATTAGTAATCTAATTTAGTGTTCATTATCCTTCAGTTGTTGGATTTTGATTGGTGGAGGGAGTCCGTGTGTTTTATACACAAAAGACATGGATATTGACGTATTGTGTCTAAATTTGTAAGTTTTGAAAAGTATGTTCATTTTGTAAAATACTCATTTTTTTTATATTCAAATAAAAATCTCTTCTTTTAAACATCTCAATCCCATCATCTACCGCCTCATCATCTTCATTAACCTGCAAAACTGGAGTAGAAACATCCGGTAAAGGATTTACAGAATTATATGTATTACATGTCCTCATTGTAATGGCATTCACTTGCTCATTTCTAACATTAGGAGGTGTATATTTCTATCCTTAGTTGTTCGATTCAGGCTTGAAAGGGTCGGGAATTCTAATAGACCACCCGGTATCAGTTTCTGTATTTTTTTTTTAGAACAACTATATATTAAAATAAAATGACATCTAGCGAATCACTAGACGTTAAACAAGTAACATGATACAATTACAATATCTAGGAACCTCGACAGAATAATAAAATCCTAGACACCTAACGACATTACAACAAACATGCCCAAATTACAGAAAAAGAAGAGGGTTTTGAAACCACTCGTCACGTGACAAAAGAATTTTCCTAGATCTGCTCGTAGCCCAAACATATGATTGCACCACAATTGTATCGAATAAAAGGTCAGATCGAGTTCGCCCAGTTGAGAAAACAATATCATTACGATATTTCCATATGAGCCAAACAAAGCAGCATATAATGGCTTCAATACACTGCTTCTTAGAAAATTTCATGTGCATGCCATCAAGCCAACTAAAGAACTCATGCAAATGAGAATGAAGCAAAACTGGGATATCGAGCCATTTAGCAATTAATGTCCACACTTTAGTAACAATCTTACATGTTGAAAAGAGATGCTGGGAAGTTTCTGGTGCAGAAGAACAGATGGGGCACAAGATCGATGGTATATCCATGCCTTTATTGGAAAGGTTAACACGAGAAGGGATACGATCGAGCATCACTCTCCAAATGAGGATGTTAACCTTCTTAGGAACAAGCTTACACCACCTTGTAATCTTCGAGTCATCTGGTAAAGTTTTATCATCAATAAGTATTCTCGTTTCTTTGACAGAGAATTCAATGGTGTCATCTAACTCCCACATCCATTTGTCATCATTCTCACTAATCCAATGCTAGATATCCCCGACAACAAATCTAACCATTCACTCTCTTCGGCTCCACCTCTAATAGGCCTACGCCATTGAGATGAAAAATGGTATCCATTCCAACGATCCGAAACCGAGCAATGCTTATCTTGCTCTAAACTATAAAGACGTGGGAAAGAAAAGATAAAATAGCTATACATGTGATTGGTACACTTAAGTTGTCATATCATTTTATAAAGATGTGTTGGTAATTTGTTTGAGTCAAGTATAGCGCTTATATACATGTTTAATAACACGAGACAATATTTCTTCTTTTTTTTTTTTTTTTGTTGAAGTGCTTATTTGAGATGAGAATGCATTAATCCCGTGAATTTGAGATAAGTAGGGTTATTAATACTTGACTGTAACCGAAACCGAAGAATACAAGATGGGTTAGGGTTATGAAATCCCAGAACGTCAACATCTTTAAAGAAGAGTTGGGGTTTTTGGCATTTTTTTAGGGCCCGGACCGGAAGGGATCTGATCCTGCTCCGGGTTTTGGGCTGGGCTTTTTGGGTTCGGGCTTTAGCCCACTTGTGCACCTCTAACTCTTACCACTATCAGGGTATCACCATCAGTAGCTTCATCTTCAAAATCAATGAGTGCTAAAGACGTTAATTATCGATATCCATGAGCAGCAAATGACAGCAGCATGGAGATCTGCTCGATATGTAAACAAGGTCCTTTAGCTAGACTGAAGTTT
>JANDBE010000048.1:24215971-24226311 GCA_024320915.1 Erigeron philadelphicus
ACAATATTTTGAATTAAAGAAGCAAAACAATATTGAAGAATCTTTTTTAGAATCGATTGAAAAACTAAAAATACTCTTTAAAGGAGATTTTCCTTTGCAGTTAAGATGGACTGGACGTTTGAATCAATTGAACCAAAAAATGATGAATAATATCCAGATATATGGTCTTCTGGTTAAATTGAAAAGTAAGGTTGTGTTTGATTGTGCTGAATAGTAAGTTGTCATAGTGGAGCAAAAATTTGGTGCATTAGAATTTAGTGTTCTTATCAATAATTTTGATTTTAGTCAAAAGCAAGGGAATATGAATAAGGTCGGTGTCTTAAAATGATGTTTCCTTTTCTTTCTTTCTTTCTTCCTTCATACATTTACAAAGTGAAATAACTTTGCTCGTTAGCCAAATTTAATCCCATTTTGTGATTATTCTTTATTTTGTAAACCCGTGATTTGGGAGAATATATATGATCATCAATTCATCACTTGGCTATGGTTTTCTTGCCTTATAGAACTGACCTTGGTCCACTCTTTTCGGTTTTAACCCACTTAAATTCCATTCCTTGCTCACCACTTCAGGCAGAGTTAGTGAGCCGTGTAATAGACGACCATTTCGCGCGGTAATATAACCATATATTATATATATATGTCCCAACATGGATGTGCATGATTTTGATGAAAAGAGAATAAGCCGACCATGTTAAATATCAGGGTTGTAAACGGTTCGATTTGGTTTAGTTAGCTAAAAATTTTGAACAATTTTTCGGGTTTCGGCTCGGTTCGGTTAGTTAGAAATTTTGAACCGTTGATTTCGGTTACCCGCAAATCGGTTACCCGAAAAACTCGGTTAGTTTCAGTTTTATTTTCGGTTAACCATTTATTAAAGTTATGTTAATATAAAGTTTAAGTTTTCAATTATAATACTAAATTTACATTGTACTAATTAATTTTTAATGTATAATAGTTATTTAATTACATTAATAATTTATTTTAAAAACAAATATATATTACATCTAATTTTGAATTACTTTTTCTAACGTTATATTTATGCAATGTAAGTTTCTATCTAAGAATATCATGAGTTACTACTTAAAATGTCTTCCATATGATATTACTAATATTTTTGATAAATATCTTAAACAAAGTTAATAACTTTTCTTAAAAGAGTATATATATTAGAACACTACTTAGTATATCTAAAACTAATTGTAGATTGTGAAAGTAAGTTAGTAAAATTGTTAATATTTTAGGTAACAAATACAAAAAAATAGCTAAACAGATATGTAAATGATGTATTCATGTAATACATATATGTGTAAGTATACATATATATATATATATGATTATATGTAGGTATATATCAAAGTTCGGTTCCGTTCGGTTAACCACGGTTAATGAATATTGGAAACCGTAACCGAACCGTTACATATCAGTTATTTTGTTTTTGACTTTTTTGGGTTTCGGTTTATTTAGTTCCGGATCACGCGGTTCAGACCAGTTCTTTGGTTTCTACTTCATTTCTTACACCCCTATTAAAAATATTGTGAAAAGAAAAGGCCCAATACAATGTACCATAGCATCATGTAATCAATTAAAGATATAATGAACAAGCCTAATGCGAAAATTAAATAAATAATGATATTATAATATTTTTAAATTTTTTTAAATATATAATATTTTAATATGTAGTCATTTAATATACTATAATGGTTACGTTTGGTACAAACTATTATCTGAAAGAAAGAGATCCAAAAATGAAACGTTACTTAAAGTGGTGTTTTTAGGAGCTTTTGTTTTTTTATGAAGCTTTTAATCTTTAAAAGTACATAAATACGTTTGAAGTTAAATCTACAGCTACTATACCAGATACTGTTAAAAAATAAAAGCTTTAATTAACTAACATTTTTGTTTAAAAGTTATAGCTTTCAGCTTCAACCAAAAATTACAGCTACAAACTACAATTAACAACTACGACTATTTTTTCCAAACATACCGAGTAGCTCTAAACTAATCCATATGAAGTTCATAACATATATATCAATTTTTATGATATTTTTAAAATATAACGTTTTGCTTTAACCATATATACTTTGTTTATACTAAAGTATACTATATATATATATATTTTTTGAACATTAGTATATTATAAAGTATATTCAAAACCCATCCATTTATATATTTTAATATCAAATGCTAACAAAATACTTTATCATCAAAATTAAACACGAAAGAAGTCAAAAGATTAAAATAAGACATTATATTCAAAACTCATCCATTCATATATTTATATACTAAGTGTTAATTTTTTTTTTATCATCAACGTTAAAAGGAAAATATAAAAGAGTTTAAATAAAATATTTAAAATGAGACGAAATTAATTTATTATCATGCATGAATAATTTGGTGGTTGAATATTTTGAACACTCGTTACAAACATGTAACATGTTTTGTTATAACTTTCTATGATAGAACTTATATTTCTGTGACAACTTCTGTTTTCCTTATTATATTTCGTTATTAGAGACTGTCCTCCGTACTCGTCCCTGTCTTCGTCACCTGTTCGTCCAGTGAGAGGGGACGAGCCTCAACACCGTAGTGTTCAGCTCATTCCCGTATTTTTTTCGTTTGATCCATTGCAATTAGCACGGGTGTTTGAGTATATATATATTTTTTCATTTTTAATTAACATACATAAATTGTATTTTAATATATATAAAATTACATATAATTTTATATTTTGCGATTACCACCGCTATTAAAAAAATATGTATATAAAAGTAAAAATGTTGTCACTTCGTCTAATGACAATAGTTTGAAATTCTGTTGATTCGGGTGGAACATAACCAAGAAATTAATACATATAACAAATGCAAATAACATTGTGTGTAACGTCATGAATATACTCCGATAAATATCCCTTCGTCGCTGCTTCACTTTTACAATATTTTATTTTTATCAATAGCAACCATGACAACTTCATTTATCTAAAAGTTGGAAAACAACTCAAAAAAATGTCGAATATATCAATCGCTTACATATATTATAGACCATCTAAAACATAGATTAGAAAGAATCACATCAATGGCATCACAAAAATAAGAAAAATGCTTATTGTGTTTAAAATATAGGCCTAAAAGTATGCTTAACGATGAGAGATTGACACATGACAAATCCATTGATAAATATCATGAAAGAGAAGATGTAGAATTCAAGTGTCAAAACTTGAATATATTAGGCATATTTTTAATCATATTATTAAACATTTTATCATCACCTCAAAAATAAATAAACTTTGTATTTCGTGCATTATTATCTTGTGATTTCTCGGCATTGGAATATGGACTGCGTAGTACAAATAAGAGTATTTGTTGTTTTGCGTAACTTGATAAGTTGATATGAATTTCTATTTGAATTTATTGTATCGGACCAACTTATAAGGCCCAATATTTTATTTATTTTGCCGTTACTAGCATATTGAGGTTGGCCCATTGTGCTATGGCCGAAACTTGGTGTTCATGAACTGTTTATCAGACTAATATGAACTTTACAATCCAATATGCATAAAATACAAATATTTTAATTTTTTTTCCCCAAATTACATTCTTAACCCAACAATATACGTATGCTACAAGATTTTTATACTCTTTCCAATTTACAACTTTAACCTAACATAAAATGTACAAGTTAATATGTATAAAGTACATATTTTTATATTTTTATCATTTTAGATTTTTAACTCTAAATTTCTTTTATCTGTATCAATCTTTTAACTTTTACCCCAATTAAAGATTTCGTTTTCATTTTTTTACACCAATCTTTGAGTTTTCATTTTTTTATCGAACAACTTTCATACATTTATAATTTTACATTTGACCATTTTGTTTTGATTATTTTTCTTTGTTTCATTACATATAACTTTTTTTTTCACATAATTATTAGGTCTTACGTTCATGTAACCTTTAAGGCTAGACAACATATTACATAGCCGTCATTAGAGTATCGTCATTTACATCTATTTAGTTATTTGTTTTCCTTTAATACACATCTTATTGTTTTTATACATTATTGTCATTATAACTAAACGTTTTGTTGCTTTTATATATTTGTATTACATTAATACTATTATATATTGTTTGTAACAATAACTTATCGTGTAAAAAGTGTGTTCCATGACAACGCACAAATACAAAGACAATAACCAATTATTCATGGTTTTGAAACTGGTCCTATTCATTTTTACACAAATACCGAAAATGAAAGCTCAAATATGATTCAAACTAGGGATGTGTTATGCTAAGTACAGTCAGCTTGCCAACTGAACCATGAGCCATTTGATGCTATAGTTCCATTTAAATATAAACTGGAAACACATATCGAACTATAAAACTAATCTATTTTAATTTTTTTAATTTTTTGTCATTACACTAACAAGTTATTTTTATCTTTATCTTTATTCTCTTATAAAAAAGAAGTACCCTCCTCCAATTTAACTTCTATCTTTAAATTACCAGATATACCCCTTTACATACTAACCTTCCTTCACATACACACCTAATTGACCTATTATACCCCTTAATTTTTCAAATACCACGATGCAAAACATCATCATATTGAATTTTAGTTCATACAACATCATAATATGTTAGCGGCGGGAATCACTTTTAATGCAACAAGAAAGTTGAATCGTATTTTTCTACATTCTTAAAATTATGATTAGTATTTAAATACAACATTGACTATTTAATAAGTGAATTTTGTACTTTGACTACAAGTGTCAGCAAAAAAATCCAACTAACGGAAAACAAGTACTACATTATGAGTCATCAATGTCACGACATCTCGCGTGTTTTAAAATAGTGTTGCTTTTTTTTTTAACAGTTAGTCGGTATTCGACATCACGGAACACCTCACCGTACAATGGTGAAGCCCTGCACGTACCCTAGACTACGAGATGTAGACCATAAGCCGTTACAGGTGATTCAGGGAAAGAACTCACAGACTTGTCACTCCTAAGAGTCGAACCCAAGACCTGTGAGAAAAACCAGGGATGCATCTGACAGTTGTGCTAGGCTTCATTTGCAATAAACACTCATTATGGAAAGAGTTTTTATAAATTAACATGCTCTTAATGAATTAATTTACACTCTAAACCCTTATTTTAATAATTAAGATTTTAAGTCTTATCTTTTTAAATATTTCACTCTCATCTTTACATCAACCTACACCACTTAACATCGTCACCACATTAATAATATCGTCACTGATACCACTAGAACTCCATCCCTGTCACCATCACTGCATTACACGGATACTATGCTCGTTATATGTAGAATAAGATTGGTGGCATGAAATATGAGGAGCAAACAACGAATATAATCATTTAAACTACCATCATAAACACTAGTAGTTATATAGTTCTTAATTCTTAACTAAAATTGTAATTGTGTAATGTCCAATGTGTCACGATAGGTGGTTTCTCACAGGGTGACGTTGCTTAGAGCTAATGGTAAAATTCAGTTTGTATATGACTACATGCAACAAGGAAGTGCGCTCGATCAATTCACTAATACGGAGTCTAATTTTATAAGTATTATATGATATAAATATAAATATGTTAAAAAAAAATGGTAAATTGATGGGAACCGGTTGATTCATGTATCGAAGTAGTATCTACATAACCTCATCAAGGATAGTATCAAAGCTAATTAATCACTTAAATTCAATTCTGCCTCTGGCAAGATTCGAACCCAGGTTGCACTTAGAAAGTGGCCGCTAGTGGCCAACTTTTATACGAAGAGTTGGTTAACATAAATATGTATTATCATCAATGTTTAAAAAATTATTCAAAATGACAAACTAAGAAATTTAATTTGTGAAAAAAAAAAAAGCGTTTATTGATGTTAAATTTTATATATAAGGTTATATTGGTAAATCACATACTTCAAATTAAAATTTGAATATGAGAGGCACGTTAAATGAGTACATATCATGGATTGTTCATGTGGTTTTATATATTGTCATGTATTGACAACGACAATATTAATAGTCGATTGCAGTGATTGTTTCAACTGCTAGTCGTTTTCTAATGTATATTTTATTACATCTAAAAAGATAAAAATGCTCTTATTCGTATTACTTTTGATATTATAGATTATTTCCCGTCTCATTTCTTTTTATCCTATTTGGTGATAGGCTTCTTATTGAATTAACATTTTATTTTTTTTTTGATAAAAAGATTATTAAAGTAATAAGGGGAAAAAAAAATCAAAAAACACCAAACTCCATGATTAACAAAATTACCTCCTGCACTTTAACTGCATATTTAAAGATTATTAAAATAAATATTAAAACAAATAAGATAATTTTAATCACGCTAAAACTAATATACGGATATTCATAAATTACATATATATACACAAGACTTTCTTGATGAATTACGATTTTTGGATTAAATTATATTTTATTTATTTACTTAATTTTAGTTACTTATCTTATTTAAATCGATATCAATTTATATAACATTATTAATAAGTTAATATACCTAAAAGCCAACACTAGTTAAATTTTTCACAAACAAAAATACTCAGTAGTATTTATTTGCAAAAATAATAATATTAAACAAACTTAATTGGTATGATTAAATATATGCCTAAGAATATGACATCATTAATAAGTCTTTATGAGAAATAATAAACATAACCCCGAGGCTATGTTTAAGGTTGTTACACGCATAGAAGATTGTATTTTGAATCACCGATGTGAAAATAAAAAAAAAATATTATTTTCAATGTCCAACATTTATGCATATGATAATTGTTAAACATACTCCGGATGGCTATAATTATCAATTCTCTAAAATTACATCACAACACATGATAGTATATGTTAACCATCCGTGTAATCTACTCCGTTGTAAGTAAATGTTCATCCTATAATTTCGTTGTTTGTCTTATATAACAAAAAGTAAGAAATAAATTTATAAATATGATTACAAGAGGAATTAAATATATTGAAAGATAAATTACATATAGTCATATTTTGAGGAGACGAAAATTTTACAAGAAAGTAATTAAACATGACTTTTAAATTAAAACATATATAAATACAAGACATGTATGATATTCTATCATACACACTTTTACATAAGGAAGTAACTCTCATCTTGATCATATAATCACAAAGTGATGTTTATTTACAAGATTGTTGTTGTTTTTCTCTATACCCAGTAATTTAAAAGAGGAAACTACTAATAATAAACAAACATTAATTTTCCCACACTTGTTGAAAACTTTTAGGTGGGATTAGTGCCTCTCGACTTTAATCTACCATATATAGTTTACTCGATCACCGCTAATGACTGCGTACGACAGACCTTTTCCATGCCACTAAACGTTGCAAAAAGTGCATAACCTGTAATTCCAAAACAAATCACATGGTCAATATTATATGAAATATTTACAATATTATATTATTTTCTTATAAAAATGGTGAAGTAAACTTGCCTCGAAAGGTTCTTGTAAAGAATAAGTAGCTTGAGTTTCTTTAGGTGTTTTAGACACCAAAATACCAAATCCTTGTCCTTGTTTTCTTAGTACCTGGTCAAAAGTCAACATCAAAAGTGTTTTCTAGTTAGAACTAGTCAAAAGTTTGACTTTATACCAAAAAATTAAATGTTGTGCTAAATTAAATACCTTAAATGCATCCTCATCCGTGCGATCATCTCCAATATAGATGGGTAAAACATCTTTTGAGTTTGCATAACCTATATTGTAATGTAAAAAAAATTTAATATTTATTCAATTTCATGACGAATAAATCTAATCTAATAATACTACAACTTTAAAGATCTGCTTTTGAATATATACCTAGAGATTCCATTAAGAATTCAATGGCTTTGCCCTTGTCCCACTTGATAGTTGGTCGAATCTCTAGAACCTTTCTTCCTTGAGTCAATCGAAGCTTGGGATAGTCTTTAAGGACGGATTTAACTCGATCGGCTAAATCACTCCAACTCTATATAAAAATATGATTAGCATTTTAATAAATAAATTATACTCGTATACATTATTAATTAATAAGACTCTTACTTGTTCTTCAACGCATCTATAATGTACAGACAAACAAAACTTGTTGTTTTCGACATTAGCACCAGGGATGTCCTTTGTTTTCTTCATTAAGATTCCGTAAACCTGAAAATAATTTAAAAAAATTAGTGCCTTTTTACTTTAAAGATGTTATTAAACAAGTTCATAATTATATATAAAGTAACTAAAATAATATTTACCTCAGCCATCATTGGTAAAAATTCCTTGGCTGGTTGGCAAAGCACATTTTGATTGCCCTAGAAACACAATAAACACATATTCATGTTAAATTAGTGATGCCACATACATATTGTATATATTTATATTACAGTATATTTATATTTGATTCAATATGTAATACTAAGTTATATATTGCTCTTACCTTTTGATGCTTGCGAGATGATGGTCCCTTGATGTCCATACCATGACTACCAGCATAGTACAACTCTGATAGTCTTACAAAATTATAGACCTGAAATGAATACATCATATCACACTTTGCTAAATATAACTTGTAAAAATGGTGTAAAAGTATTTTTCTTATAATAGTGAGTTTTAAAGTAGAACATGGACGTATTTTTGGACCATTTTCAAGACGTAAGGTGTGTTATAACCACGCTCCAAGACAAAATAAAAAAAAAATTGAGTATTCTTTGACCTTCTAAAGTCTGCCCAAATTATAGAGAATAAAAATGTACCTTAGCTCTGCACCTCCCGCTAACTATAGCCGTAGGAAAGTATTTTGCAACATTCTTCACGGCTTCTCTCATCTGTTGTCACCATTTATATATCACTTTTTAGAAATAGAAACACACAAAATGTTCACATATATACATATATAGTAACTAATACTAATACGTGTATATACATATCTATGTACAAAGGGAAAAAAATATACGAGTATATAAACATAGAAAAAGAGACATAAACAAACCTCAGGAGCCATGTAAGCTTGATCAGGGTTTTCAACAATTGGTGACAAAGTACCATCATAATCAAGAAAAATGACCACTTGCTTCATTTTTGCAGCACACATAATCTTTTCAAATTCACCCAATGCTGAAGGATACTTCATCTGTTCCAAGAACCATCAACAAATATTATTTTAAAATCCTAGTTCCTAATTAAGAAAGCACAGAAGCAAAGCATAATGCAATAATGGCGGATTCACGCGTAAAAAAATATATTTAGACAGCTACTATGCAGTAGCTGGACATGTTTAAGACACTCACATCTACCCCGTAGTAGTTGTTGTTTATAATGCGTCTTTCAAAGAAGAAAGGCAACATTAACAACCACGGAATCCGATGGTTGTACGTTTTGGGTTTTTTTTTTTGTTTAAAAAATTCTTTTTTCACTGGACCAAATGACAGCTAGCTAGTGCAGCATTTGGTCCGGTAGATATATATTTTTTATATGTACGTGGATCCATCCATATATGCTGAAGTAGTGATCGATCAAATAAACTTACGATCCAAGTCTTTTTCTCTTCACTATCTTCAGTCGAGTTTCGGGTAGGAGAAGAAGCTCTCATGGCATCTACATCTACCCATGCAATGTTTTTAGTCAAAGCATGAGCTCCTACGCCACTACTCGTCTCAATACTTTTTGGAAACTTGTTGCTTCTTGCAAAAAGTGTGATATTGTTATATGAATTAGTACTTGGAACTTGGGAGGAATAAAGAGAAGAGTTGTTAACCGCTACGGTCATGGCCATAGCGATTGCGGATTGGGTATCAGAAACCACAACATTTGGATTAGTCATTTTGTGTATAAATGATAGATTTTGTTGATGATGAAATAGAAGGAGAGAAAGGTTGGGGGATTTAAACAAGTAGAGAAAGGAGTAAAGAAATGAAGAGGAAAAGAGTGAAACACGCAATAGACGAAGAATGAATGGGGAGATTGAGGGGATTGAAGGGGACAATTTATAAGTAAATTTCATGGTAAAAATGAAGAAGCATCCCTCTACCTTTTTTTGCCGAATGAAAAGAAAGAAAAAGGCATTTGGTGAGTGGTGGAGGGAACTTTTTTCTATCATTATTTTTCATAGATTTAAGTTCTTTTTATTCAATTGATTCGAATTTGGAACCAACTTAATTGGATTCTCTTTATTATTTTTATAATTTACAAATCACAAATATTTGGTTACTTTTGGACTATTATCAATTCTTTAACATTCATACGGGATCTAACATCAGAAAAAAAAAACTCACCGTATAATAATAAAATCTTGCACGTAACATAAAGAACGAAATATTAACT
>JANDBE010000048.1:24340883-24356475 GCA_024320915.1 Erigeron philadelphicus
CAGATGGTTTCTGGTGTTGGCTTTTCATACGCAGGTCCAATCTTCGAATCCTAGTTACAACTTTCTACAACTTTTTTCCCCCATTAATTACCATCATGTATAATTTGTTTCCTAAAACAAATTGATTGACACAAATTTATTTATTTTTATATTATAATTGTTAAGACACATTTTTTCTTTTCCTAGATTTTTCAATCTTTGCTTTTTATTTTGGCTAAAATGTATTTTAGTACCCTCAACTTGGTTGACTAGGTGTTTTATTACCCTGAATTATTAAAGGTATAATATAGTACCCTAGACTTGGTTAACAAGGTTTTCTATTACCCTAAACTCACTAAAAAATCTTTTGAAACTTTATATGAACTAATTAACTAATATATAAGGTTAAAATATATTTGAAAAACTATAAGTAACTACAGATTTTTTAAAAAAATGTAGTATTTAACACGATTATAAAGTTTTGAAATCCCGATTCAAAAAATTACTTTAAAATTATACAATAAAAAGATATCGAAGACTTCGATTCGAAGTTATATTATTATTATTATTTAAATTTCTGAAACTAAAAAAAAAACATAATTACCTTATTAATAAATAGGTAGTTTCATTAAAATAAAAATATTTGTACAATTAATAGTTATATGTATAATTAATTATCTTTTTATTGAAGTTTTTATTAATTATTTATAAAATAAAAATGAATTATTAACTCAGTTGATATGATTAATCAAGTTATAAAAAAATTAACATATAAAATACAATTGTATGTTCAATATTTATTTTAAATTGTGATATAAATATCCAACTATAAAAATATTTTATTTATATATAAACTTAATATTTTATATTTAACTATATTTTCAATTTCAATATATTATTTATAATATTATATCCTTTGTTAACATAATTTTACTAAATCTAACACAATTATTTTTAAAATTACAAATTTAAACTCGAGAATTTTAAAAAAAAAAAACAATTGTATATTTTAATACCACAAATTAGATTAATTAGTGAGTTAGGGTACTAGAAGATCTTGCTAACCAAGTCTAAGGGTACTATATAACACTTCTAATAATTGAGGTCAGTAGAACACCTAGTCAACCAAGTTGAGGGTACTACAACGCATTTTGGCCTTTTATTTTATATATTTTTCTAACAATTTCTTTATTAATAACGTTAACAGATGGCATTTTTAACTAATATAAAAATCTTTTTCCGATTCGTTTTTCGTTTTGTGCTTTGTTGTCTTTTATATTGTCACAATTTTTTATTTCTTGCTACAAGTTATGTTTGTGACACATATATTTCTAACACTAATATTAACAACAATATATAATTTTCGTATAACATATAACGTTTCTGAAACATGTTATAATATACAATACATATTAACATATACAATTATGCAATGTTTCTTGGGGCAACGCCCGGATAACATATCGGGTAATATATCTCGTTACTATATAAACTGTCATTATTTTTTCAGTTAATTTTCTTATTTGTTATTTCCCTCATCACCATATTTCCTACCCAACGACTAGCAGAAAATAGTTACCAGCCCCCACTCCACAGAGATGAGAGATGGTCCCCTTTTCACTAAAATGGCAGTCCCCCCTTTGCAAGTCTCCAATATAAATGGACAAGTTTGAACATGACCGTCAAAAAGAGTGTGCTAGATGCCTAGATATGTAATTATGTATATTCTTCAATATTATTAATTAACTTGAAAGTAAAAGAAAAACATTAAATTTGAAAATTAAAAATTTAGATAATATAAGGAATATTGAGTTAGATGGTTGAAATTAAACTTAATAATACAAGTTTCAATGGCTGTCATTGAGTTTCGTGCTAACTTTTTATTTTGGACATCATCTTCATATTTTCACGAACATGAGTCTAAATACCATATTGGCTAAATTTATACTTTATATATACAGGACCTACGTATATGCATATACGTGTCATATATAATAGCAAATAAATAATGAGATTGCATTTTATAATTTTAAAAGTGGTTAGTTATCCTCTCAAAGTCTCAACTACTATTTACCAATAATGTTTTTTATTTGGTCCATAACTCATTGCTAGAAGATTGTCGTTGTCAGTATCCTAATGTCTTTCTCAATTTGTATTTTTCTTATAATGAAAATAGATATCAGTTTACTCCATTTAAACCTAACATATCATATGGCATGCTTTTCATAAGTATTTTAGTGTCAATTATTGATCTACAAGACAATTGACTATATTTAAGATTTTATTACAAAATTATTACGAGTAATTTTCTCTGTTATTTATGCTATATTGTAAAATAAATAACTTCTATTTTAATTTTTATATTATAAGTTTCTTAATTATGTTCCTCTTTAAATATATTACTAACAAATATTAAATATTATTTTTATATGCTTGTTTGTTTAACAATTCAAGCCGATGATCGATGAAGTTGTTGTCAGTCACTAACACCTCGTGGTGCATGTTCTCATTGAACTTTATATATTTTAGCTGTTGAAAAACAACTTACAAAATATTGAACTAAGATTCTCTAAAGTTGGATCAACTTTAACCATTAATTAGATCAAATCTAATGGTTAAAGTTAATCCAACTCCACCTATAAAGCTGAATCAACTTTAAAGGATTCTAATCCCAAAATATTAAAGACTTTTTATTGATCAAATATACGATTCAACAAAAAAAATAATTATTGTCAAATCTCAAAAGGCCGGTTAATTCATTAGGTTAAGCATTATGCCTTTTGGGAAGAAAACAGAGTTCAAACCTTAACATATGTATATTTGGGATATTTGTAGGATTAACAATAGATTTAAACCAGTACTTTAAACTATTATTATTATTTTTTAAATATTTAGCTATTAAAAAAGATTGATAATAACAACTCTAATTCATAGGTTATTAGACCGGTCATTAAAGGGTCATCGACCCCTTCATCGATAGCTCGTCGACGTGGACACCATAGGTAGCAATTCGTCGACCGGGTCTTCCATCCTCTCATTTCGTTGCATCGATGGGCTTTGACGAGGTGGAGCGGGCGGATAACGCCAAAACAAACAAAAACAATTTTTTTTCAAAATTAAAACCTAACTGTTAGTTTTTTTGTTTTTTTTTTCCAATCCCTTTTCTATATATACTATCTTTCACAATCCATTATTTATTTTCTATCTTTATATAAACTCAAACCATTCCATACATCATTCATGAAACCATTTTTCAAACCATTCCATTAAACCATTCCATTTCAAAATGCCGAGAAAAGTGGTGGGGCGACGAAAAAGCTTACCGTGACTTAGGAAGTATGTCAATCAGAGATGATGAAGAGTAATCGTAACATTATTATCTATTTTGTGTTTTAATCATGTATTGTCATTTTTAATTATGTATTGTAATGTTTAATTTTAAATAAATGTTTAATTATTTATTTTTTGAGTAAATATAAAATAAAATATATAAAAGTTGTCGAATAGGGGTTATAGGGAGTGAGTGTGGAAGAGGTGGATGAAGATAGAGAAAAACTGATGTGGCAGTGTTGAAGAGGTGTGGAAGAGATGTGAAAGATGTGTGCTTAAGTAGAGACCTTACATGTATAAAAACTAGTATTTTATAAATCAAAAATCATCCTTTGAATTTTTACATAACAAGTTATAAATTTTAATGCACCTAAATATTTTAAGAGTTATTTTTTTAACCACAATCATTCTACTCCTACTCCTAAATTACACGTACGTTTAAAAATCTTAATTCTTGAAAAACCCCTATTAATTCACTCCACAAAATATGAGCGATGAAACTCGAACCCAAGGTCGAAGACCTAAACAATAGACCATCAACAAAATTAAAAAAATATTACTGTATTTTATGTAATTTTCAGGATGTAATTTTCAGGACAATAAACCTTACAATTTGGATTTTATTGTTAAACTTTGTCGGATCCAACACCTTTACATTCAAGTCTTTTTCGAACATCGTTTATTTTCATCCACTTGAACTTTCTACAAAATCATATCATTATCATAAACCAATTGTCTTTCTCACAGTTTCCCACATGGGGATCATCCAATAATCCCTCACAAATCCATAATCCATAATTAGTTAATAACACTCAATTTCTTGATCTTCTACTAATCACCCTTTTAAATTAATATTTTTACTTTTTTACAGTTTATTTAAACATCTAAGTGCTTGTTCAAGTCCTCTTAACAACCCCAGAAAAAAAGGTAAAAACTCTTTGTCTTTGCATAAGTGTGTTTATATTTTTCTTGAATTTTGATACTTTATATAGTCATTGTGTATATACATTGGTGTTTATATATATATATATATATGATTTAGTGAAATGCTTATTTAAGTTTATTGCTTCACTGTGTGTTTGGAATTTGATTAACACCAATGTAGGTTGTATGTGTGTGTTCTTAAAGCAGCTCAGATTCTTGAAATTTAGTTGGTAATGGATTAATGATGTATTTGGTTTGACTTTTACTGAGATGGGTATCTGACTTTGGTAAAAAAGATGTTAAATTTATAGTCAATGCATATATGGTTAAATTTATATGCATATATATATTTGTATGTTTTCAACTTTTTATTGTGTGTATAAAGTCGAAGTTGTTTTTGAATCTTTCATGTCTATGATTATTGATTTTACTGATGTGGGAATTTGATGAAAAAGATGTTGACTTTTGGAAACAGGAACTTATCAAATTTCCACAGTTTTTTGCATCTCATTCTAACAAATTTTTTGTTAATCTTTTGTGTCAAACTATCTTTGCATAATAGTGATATTGATCATCCTTATTATTGATAATGATTTGTATAATGATTAATCAACCTAATTTGTATGTTGATTAATCATTTTCCTTATTGATATGATGATTTTCTATTGAGTTTAAACAATTTTTTATATTAGTGTGTAGGTCTGTAGGAGTTGACTTATACTTTAGCTTCTTCTTTTCTTTTTATTTTAAGCTTTGTTGCTGATCATGTTTATAATGCAGGAGTTCTTGCTAAGATATGAATCCACAATTGAAGAAATCAAGCTCGAATGGCCCGATATCCCCTGAAGATCAACAAAAATTGGTTTGTATCAAGTTTTCCAAACTTTGCGTAAGCTAGACTGACTTAAATAACATTTATTTCAGATCGTCGAGGTTCGTGAGATGATTAACAAGCACACATCATGTGAGAAGATCAAAAAGCAACGGCCGGATGAGTTTTCTCGATATTGTTCTGATGCATCAATATCAAGATATCTAAGAGCACGGAATTGGAATGTTAAGAAAGCCGCAAAAATGCTTGAAGCATCCCTGAAATGGAGAACAGACTTTAAACCTGAAGAGATACTCTGGGTAAGCTTTAATGTTTGAAAATAATGCTTTTAACCTAATAGCATAATGTAAGTTAAGGATGTGTTTTTGCTAGTTGTAACATGATATAAAATTTTCATATTATGCTACTATTGTTGTATGTCTTTTTTCAATTCAGGAACAAGTTGCTGCAGAGGCAGAAACTGGAAAAATCTATAGGTCGAGTTATAAGGACAAGAATGGAAGGGTAGTTCTTGTTATGAGGCCTAGATTTCAGGTATCGTCTCACTTTATGTAGTTTTTGCATAGATAGATTTATTGGTTTTGTGACATGTTTAATGCCGATCCTCAATTCAAATCACTCGATTTTTCAAAAATCGATAAGTAATATTTGTCGTCGTTGTGGTACAACTAGAAAAATGCATTGGTACTGGCGTACTGCACCATCACTGAACCAAAACCAATATATGGAATAAGGACCAAGCTGATATATGATTGATGCCTGATTGGTCTCTATTTGGGTCTTTAAATTTGGTTCCACAGGGAAACCATAAACTGAAAATCTTGTCATTTAAGGATCTGCTACTAATATCTATATGCTTCATCTTGTAATAAGATGAAGCTTTTGTTTCCTTACTCAAGTAATATAGGCATGAACTCGTTTAGTTGACTTTTGATTACAGAACTCAACGTCAATAAGAGCGCAAGTAAAGTATTTGGTATATTGTATGGAAAATGCAATATTGAATCTGCCTTCGGATCAAGAACAGATGATTTGGTTGATTGATTTTGATGGCTTCAAGTTGTCCAACATATCGATCAAGTCAACAAAGGAAACCGCTTTTATCTTACAAGATCAGTATCCGGAGAGGCTTGGTTTAGCAATTATGTACAACCCACCCAAATTCTTTGAGCCATTTTATAAGGTACATATGATTCATTATATGACATACACCTCTTTAGCATAAAAGAAAAGAATGCATTAGGTGACTTTGACTTGTAAAGTCAAAACCAGCACTAGGTAAATCAAGAAGAAAAAATATGAAATTATATAAAAGTAACAAGATCCTTGTATTAACTGGTGTATCATTCATGTAAACATGGTGGTGTTGTAGATTGTAAAGCCTTTTCTAGAGCCCAAGACTGCAAACAAAGTGAAATTTGTTTATGCAGACGATCCAAACACGAAGAGCATCATGGACAACTTATTTTCCATGGATGAACTTGAGTCTGCATTTGGTGGAAAAGATGAAGAAATATTCGACATCAAGAAATACGCAGAAAGGATGAAAGAAGATGACGCAAAGAGGATTGCTCTTTATCGAGTAGAAAGTTGCATTGAACCTAAAGCTCAACCAAATCCCGACGAAGGGAATGGAATCACTACCAACTCTCTACAGGAAGTTGGTCAGGAAGAGGTATTGGCCGAGGGAAAAAGTAATGGTGGATGATTGATTACAAGAAATTTTGGTAACTACAAACTCTGTAACCAGAAAGCTTTTTGTTCATAAATAACTGTATGTTTAGAAGATGATAAAGTGTTTGCATACTTGGTGGATCAAGATCATAATATGAACAGACATGTTGTTGAACCCAAATTTATCTTTTGAAAAAAGTAAGAAAAGAAAAAAACCATAATAGTTTTGCAGCAAGTAAAATACCCTTCTAGTATCAGCCAAAAAGCAACGAACCAAAATCTTAACGGCGTCAAGCCCATTAAAGCTACACATTTGGCAGTCGGCTAGTTAGCTAGCACTTGCAACATATATGAATATAGACAGTTTCATTAATTCATTTAGTAACCAAACTCTGAAGTTTGAATTTGATCAACTCAGACGCATACATAAATGGCAATTGGAAGAAAGCCCATTTAATCAGAAATATGCGCTTCAAAAGAAATTGCGTTCAAGCAAGCCGAATTATTGTATCTGGTTTGTAGCTTGCCATGCCATTGAGCATCATTCTCATAATATAAGAAGATATTAAAATGAATAATTCGGTACCAACAAGTGTGGAACCGAAAATACCAGTATAAATATAACAAATTTACCCGTGTTGTCAAATCATATAGTATAACCCAAACTGATCCATTTCACATAAGAGTTGATTTTGACCCACGTTTGTATAAGCATAAATGTTGGCTTCACTTGGTAACATATTTCTCCCCTGTAACTATGTAAGGCCGTTCGTAGTAAGGGTCGTCCTTGAGCTCTTCCTCGAGGACATTACTCCTACCACCCCCTTCTTCCTCGTCGAAAAGCATATCCTTTGTAATTAAGAACAAGAACGTTGGAGTGTGGTGGGCCCATTTGCGTTGTAACCCTTGCGTAATAAAAAAAAAAAAAAAACGGTTTAGGAAGAGATGAGGAAGAGGTCTTAATGCTAGGGGTAATTCTTGGATTGAGAAAAGTTGACGTGACAATGAGGAATAAGTGAGGAAGAAATTTAAGAATAAGCCTTAGTAAGAGAGGCCCAGAGCATAGGTATCCTCGTCGACAGTTCCAAGCTTAGGCTATCTACAATGGAGTTGTTTTTACACATCCTTCCATAGCCTTTCTTGTCATTCCTTGTTTATAGCATTGAAGTATGTTCGTCCTTGCTTGTCCCTAAAATATTTGTCCATAGTTAAGGACATATTTATAGATATCCTTAGAATATCCATAATATTAATTTTCTGTTTGTATATGAATAAACAAACACGGGGGAAGATTAAGAAAGAGAATTAGCGGATAGCACGTGTCACCTTATTATAGTTTTAGGATGATTTTTAAGTTAATCATTAGGAGATTTTATCATTTTTCTATATATATATATATAGACAAAATAAAACATATATTAAAATAAAACATATTTTAAAATAAAACAAATAAAACAATACATTTCTTTTCACTGAATAAATACTGTGCATCATGAAAATAATCGTGCATCAATTGCTTTGTGAATCTTCGTGCATTATTTAACCATGATTTAAGGGTCAATAATTGTTTTATTTGTTTTTATTTTAATATTTGTTTTACAATACCCAACATTTATATATATAATGTGAAAACCATTTACATATGATCATAGATATATTGAGTACAATTTGATCAGTTCATATGTGAGTAAATTTGTTAACATATATAATTCACCTATCAACATCAAGTTATAATTTAAAGTTTAACATCATACTTCCAAATTAATTGGTTTTCACATAAACCTTTATATATACTAGCACATTACTCGTGTAATGTGGTGGTGGTCGTGGCGATGATGATTTGGTGTTGGGTGCGACTGTTGATGGTAAATGAGGTGTCGAATAGTGTTGATAATTGATGTAAAGGTAATTGATATAAAATATTAATGGAGATTTTTTCCATGTGGTTTCATCTTATTATTTGAAGAATAATTATGTTAATTTATTAGGTGGATTTAGCATTACCTTTTAAAATATAAACGATTGATAGTAAATTTAATTATTAATATTAATAAGTGAAAACATTTGGTGTTAAATAAAAATATTACATATTTTTCAATAATTTTAAAAATGTGATATATTTTTTTAATAATATAGTGTATTTATAGTCTTATAGATAAAGTGAAGGTTGGGATACTCGTGACTTGGACTTGACTCGACGAAGGGGGAAGTCAGGAGTTTTTGGAGAATCAGATTCGACTCGGGGAGAACTTGGATTGGAATTTTATATAAAATTATAAGTATTTTTAAAATTATATGTAATAAAACTTTGAAAATATATTCTAAACTTTAAATTTAATCAATTGTTAAAAAACCATTAACATAATAATTCAGACTTAAAAATTAAACGTTAGATTAATTGATAAATCATGTTTCGTCTGTATCAAAGTTAGAAAACTCTTAACTCGCACCCAACTCGGTGAGGTGGCCGGGGAGTTGGGACTCGGCTGAGCGGGGGAATTTTACTGCCATAGAGTTATAAACTCTCTTTTTCCCTCTCAAATCCCCACAGCCAAAACCGGAAGCCACCGAAAAAACAGAAAAAACTACCGTCAAATCCCCACAGCGTAATACCGGAAGCCACCTAAAAAGCAACTGTGGACCGCCGTATTGCATGACCGGTAAGATAAATTAAAAACCCAAATATCTGTTTTTCTCTTCGGACGCAATAAGCGGCCCAGGCTTTCACCGCCACCCTTTTTTCCATGGTAAAATTACACATACTTTTTCTTGTTTCAATATTGTTAATTTACTGCAAAACCTTAATTTTTTCTAAGCTGCGATACTGTTGATTAGGGTCTTTTTTTTGTGATTATTTTCACTTTGATCAAATTTGCTTTGGATACTGCATTGTATTATTATAGCCTATCAGGCATCATCTTATGTATTATCTATCTTTGACAATCGAGGTTTTTGTGGCTTTGAACACTTTTTACTAGTGACGGAACCAGGAACGAAAGTGACCCATAGCACATTTTTTTTTTATCACTAGGCTTGTATCGACTAAAAAAAAAAGGTATATGAGTGAGAACCCTCTGGTCCCATGTACCGAATAGGTACCCTACTCACTACTGCATAGACTGAAATTATAGTTGGGAGGGAATATGCTTAGCAAGGATTTGAACCCGCGCCTTTTAGCTGCCTAGAACTATATAGTAGGGGGCGGTACCACGGGGGTTTCACCCTATTGGTGGCTTGTATCGACTAAATTAATAATGGTAACCAACTTTTAAGGTTAGTAAAAAATTATGAAATCATCAAGTATCAATCTTTTTCTTACTTAAAACCCTTTTGGTGAAATTTAATTCTAACCTGTTAGATTTCAATCTCTTTCATGAAGGGATCATATATAATTATGAAATTTATTTAAGACGTTGATACTTGAAATTGTCCATAACTTAGCCTTGTCAGTCCTAGCCTCTTGGTGAACTAAATGTTATAATTTTTTTTTTTTGAATAGTAACGAATTTTACATGAATTTTCAAATCGAGAACTCATCAAGTATAAGAATTATTCAAAATAGAAGCAGCTTTTGATTTTTATTAATTGTAGAAACTCTATACATGTGTCAACATCTGAGTTGGCTTTCTATTTTGGATAATTCTTATACTTGATTTCTAGATTTAGGGAAAATCAAAAGTTGATTTCTGTAATTGATAAAAATTAAAATTTGCTTTCTATTTTGGATAATTCTTATACTTGATTTGTAGATTTGGGAATTCATGCAAAGTTTATGCTAAATTTATGTAAAATTTCAGACTGACTAATTGTAAGAACTGCAAGGAAGCAAGTCGTATCATGGATATTAAGTCACCATTCCGGGTATAGTATGTACATTTTAGACCAGCCTCCATTGCCATTCCTAAGTTTTCAATTCGTTAACTGACTTTGTTTATATTGTCTAAACTCTAAAGCATATCATCTGATTTGTAGTATGCAAATATATGACTTAAATGCTTTTTGGGCCTTTCAACTCATTTTTTTTTATTATAATTGTATTCATTAATCAATGTTGTGATAAGTATTATTTTTGTTTAATATTGAAATAGGGTTTTCTTATTTCAAAGTTTGATTTTTTAGGTTCTTTTATGTAGTATATAATATCATATAATTATATGACATCTTTTATAGAGAAAGGTTATTATCATATCTTCTTCTTTAAGTATATACTGAACAGTGGATTCTTTGTTTCATTGTTCTGAATGTTGGTGAAACTTTGACATGTTTACTTGCATAATTCATAAATTTTGGTTTTTCTCGTTGTAAATGTTAGTTCAATGATTCACTAAATGACACTTAGATGTATTATATGATTTTGCATTAATCATGTTTGAAATGTGATTAGGTATGATGGAGCATAAACAGATCTATTGTGGATCAGTATTCGATGAACTGCCTCCCCTGTCTGCAAACTGTCCTTGGTTGGTTGTTCAGAACCTCGAGGACACGAGAAACCATACTTTCTACACCATACCCTCCCAATCGGGCCATTATTCATGTCAAAGTCCTGAGCTGCTCCAAAAACGTATTCGAGGTTATTACCATGGGTGGGTGATTCTTTCCCACAAAGCGATGTGGTCTCTATGGAACCCAATGACTGGTAAGATCTTAAATCATATCCCACCCTTGATTTTGAAAGATGTGGATTCTGAATTTAGGGGACAATGTTGTTTGTGTTCACCTCCTGATGATCCCAGTTCAATTCTTTTGTTAACGAGATCCTCAAAACCTACCTTTGTTTTTTGTCGGTTAGACTCTAACATAAAGTGGTTGAGATGGACCGAAATATCATATGCTAGAGAGCTAAAGCAAATAACCGGTTATTATGGTTTGTTAAGATGCCCAACTATATATAATGGTAAAGTCTATGCCTTGTATACCACAAGTGGTGGTTATTTTGTCATACAGGTTGACATTGTGATTAAGGATGGAGATGTTGTGATAAAGCCGTTACTATTTAAGGAATGCCCTTCTCCTTCCTATACTCCGTGGGCTTATGATACTACTTTTCTGAAAGGATCTTGTACGGAATTGTTCTACATCAGAGTAGGTTTTCAGGGGCGGACGAAAAAATCAGTTCGTAATGTGTATTTGTTCAAATGGCTCATGTCTAGTATGAGGTGGGAAGAAACGGATGAGTTCACAAACGCTATATTTTTCGCGGATCTTGGTCGTGATTACTCAGTATATTACAGCCAACCAATTGCCTCCAAGTTAGGGGGTTACATACACCTTCGTGACGAAATGGGAAAAGTGATATACTCGTACCACTTCAAAGATAAAACAATTTCCATATCTTCTATGCCTTCTGGAGTGCTGCCAACAAGCCAGGTGTCTTTGTGGGAATGCAGGTTTCCTTCTACGTTTTCTGTTTTTTATATACAGTACTAGATTAAACTCGTGCATTCCACCGTATGAAAAATAACACGAAAGTGGGTTAAAAGATTAAAATGTTGCCAACTAAGAGAAGGATTATCCTCTTTTAGTTATATAGGGAGATAACAAATAGATTTTTTTACTCGTATCTGTTTTATATATCTTGTCATTCCTTGCGTTGAAACCATATTATGTGTAGGTCAAAAGGTGATCATGGAGAAGCAACGTCCACACTACATTCTAAACAAGAAGACAATGAGTATAAGATAGTCCGAAGATCAGTTATGGACGATGAGGTTAGATTGACTGAATCAACCCTGTTTGATATCCCGCTTCATCTTTTACAGAACATAATGGAGCGCCATGTTGGTGTTGAATACATGTACTTTCGTGCTACATGCAAACGTTTTCATTTAGCAGCACCTTCCATACAATGGAGCAACAAAGCGGCACTAAGGAGATTGCACAATTATTCAGTAGCTTCACCATGGCTGATGGAGGTTGATGAGTATCGGGGCATATATACATTTACAGATCCGATGTTTGGTGACAGTACTCTATGAAAAGACCAGATGTATCACCAGGTCATGACCGGTTATTTTGTTCCAGGTTTGGCTGGGTGTTATATAGTATGGACCCCGGTTACTTGATCTTCTTCAACCCCTTCACCAAGAACACCCACAAGGTTCCATTTTTGTCAACTGAATTAGATGCCGTAAGTTTCTCAGCACCGCCCACCTCCCCTGATTGCATGATTTTTGGATTTACATATATGGGTTCTCCGAAAGTTTTCATGCGCTACAAAACCTGCCGTATGTCAGGTTTGGACTTTGGTGATGACTGTCCAGCTTCTTTATCTTTTCCTACATTTGTTGGCCCTGATATTTATGCCTTGTGTAACGATGGACAACTTTTTGTTTTCAAAAATTTTCCAAAAGTTTATTGGAAGAAAGTTGCAGCCAAAATAAGTTGTGACGGACAATACTTTTTAGTGCAGTTTAAACAAAATCTGTTGCTAGTCACGGTGGGCAAGTCTAGGGAATCTGTTGAGGTTTCCAAGCTGAATGCTATCGAAAAAAAATGGGAAAAAATAGATAGTTTAGGCAGGCACATGATTTACATTTGCTGATTTGCAATGCAAGATGTCTCTGCCTCGAAGCTAAAACTCCAGGAATGGAGAACAAAATCTATTTCCCACGATTTGATTCCAAGAACGGGAAAATAGTGTTTTATTCACTTGAGACTGGGAGGTATCACATATTTAAGGACAAAAGTATTGAAGAAATCTCCGGTACTGGGATTGAATACTGCCGCCCTCACATTTGGATTGAACCGAGTTGGTCCTAGCTGCTAGATAGTTTCACTAGTATTTATGAGTAGAGATACCATGGTGCATATTTTGCATCTGTTGTAATTTCCATTATTTGTGAAAAAAGGGTAATGGAGGGAACCCTACCCCGGTACCACAATTGGATACCCATCGAATTTCCATTATTTGTGATACCAAGCACATAGTGCTTATGCTTTGTATTAGACATCACAGTCCTAGACCTTCACTTGTATGACCAAATAAATTATACTGTACTTATGCTTTGTTTTGATATTTATTGGGAAATAAGCTAGATTACTATTTTTATGAAATAAAAGGTTACTATTAGATTTGGTCATAATATACAGTTGAGAAAGTATTGGGTCAAATACACCACCACTGCACCCTAATAATCTAATACTCTGTATAATGTTAAGTTTTGATCTGACTTACGTGCATAGTTCGTTTGAGAAATTCAGATAAAATGCAACAAGTCGAGGCAATATATGGTGAGTAAATGGTTGGAATTGCTTCCTTTACGAGATACTCGAGTAATACATTTTTCTTGGCGCTTTATTTCAACTATGTGATTGTGGTTGAGCACGATTTAAGTGTGCTTGATTACCTATCAGACTTCACTTGCTGTGTGCATATGGTGTTGTGGCACTACCCTTCTCTGTTAGAGAAGGAATCAGTATCTTTTTAGAAGGGTTTGTGCTTACAGAAAACCTACATTTTCGTGCATTGCTTTTGGTTTTTTCTTGGTACAACTGGAAGATCGTGAAAACATGTTGCCTGCAAGGAAGTTGGGAAAAAGGGTTTCTACGGCCCTGTTTTATTTATCAAGTCTGACTATCTTGGAGTGATTTTGACTTTTTCTGTTTATAAGCGAGATTTACCCTCTATTGCCACGAATTAAAGCGACCGACGGGTAATTATCTCGTTGGATCAAGTGTGTGCGTGTCTTTTGTCGTGATAGTGAAACTATTTGTTTAGGAAGATTTTGAAAATTTTCGGCCGAATGCCTGTGGGAAGATGATTGAAGTTTAGGTTCAGGCCCCACAATGTTCAATACATTCAACTCACTGGTAATGTCAATAGGAATGACAAAGAGAATATAATTATCCTTTAATACCTTAAAGTCATTGATAGTGCTTGGTTTAAATTGAACTAGCATGGTGCCCGCGCAATACGGCGGTGGTGGTCGTAACGATGGTCAGTGGTGTCGGCGACGGTGGTGATGCCACGAGTCGCGACCATTGGTGGTGGTAGCGGTGTCAGGTGGCGGTGTCAGGTGTTGTAGGTTGATGTAAATGTAACTGATGTAGAGGTAATTGATCTAAAGGAGTGGTGAGGATGTTTTGGAAAATAGGAACTAATGGTGCAAATATTTAATTAAGGATGTAATGGTTATTTTGCATCTTTCCTTTTTCTAACTTTTCAACAAAGGTGTATAATTTTTATATAGTATTATAGATAAAAACGGTTTTTGGTAATCATTAAACTTCATAATATAAATTATAGAGTGAATTTCAAATTCCCCTTCTTAAACAATACAAATATCATATGTACCCAACTTAAATAAATAAAATCATATTTTCCCTCCCAAGCCATATAAATATCATATATACCCTATTTATCAATTTAGTTGCTTTTAAATTTTTAAAACAATTGTTATTCATTTTTAATCCATTCTTCGTTATCACATCCATTTTCAACATAATTTTATAGATAGAATGTTTACAGTGATTTATGGGTTATAAATACTTTTAAGTTCTCGAAAAACACCTGATATTCGAAAATTCTGCCTAAATTTTTTAAGTTTATACTTAATGTTTATTGATTGGTTAATTTCATAAACCCCTCAAAGAGAACCCATATTATGAACACTGATATTTGTTCACTTTAAGTCTTTAACTTCTTCTCAATGAATTTTTAGGTACATTAAGATGACATTAGCATTAGTAGTTATTTTCATTTGTCAAATTATTTTGGGAAGTTAACATTTCACACGTTATTTTGATCCGTTTTAATTATTTAGTGTAGGAAAACTAATGAGTGGTGTTTTAATGACAAGTTAACACATTTTGTGTATTTGACGACCTGAAGTACTTTTACCATTATGTCTA
>JANDBE010000048.1:24375422-24385715 GCA_024320915.1 Erigeron philadelphicus
GTGTCCAAAACGGAGGAATGACGAGGTGACGTGTAATTCCTTCTGCAAATTGGCTATTTGCACACCGGGCATACGGGACGTTTTCTATAAAACTTGCAATAAAACGCTGAGTTTTACATGAAACGGCCCGTTTTATCGGTGTTTCTTTCAAACAGTTGATGTACGTGAATAGTCACTCCCTATATAATATAAAATCATAATGTGCTAAGTTATTTATGTGGTTTTTTCTAATATTATGTTTGAACTTTTTATTATGCGGATGATATTAATATTAATATGTACTGCACAATATAACTTTTCTAACTATTAAATAACCTAAAGGTAATTATGAAAGAATTTTTTAAAAAATAAGTCCGAATTCGCTCATTGTTCTTCTCTTCTAAACGGCATAAATATTATTACTAATAAAACGATCGACTAACAAGATGTCAGTGATCGAAAGTGCAAATCTAGAATTCCAACAATATACAAAAACTAAATTCATCTTGGAACTTTAACCGTAAAAGTTATAAAAGTGTTGGAAAAACTTGTGCCAATTACGTACAGATAAACTAAGACATACGAAAAAACCCCATCAAACTAAGATCGATCAACCCAACGGTTGTCATGATGTTTTAGGTGCAGCCCATACAAGTTAATTCCGTGGCGGGAAAACGAATACATAAAAATGAGAGTCAATCAAAACAAGGTAGTATACAAAGACAAGTGCTAATTACTTGTGGATGATCATTTGAGAATAGTCTATTGATTTAAAGGACCAATGAATTTATCTCTTTCACTATGCAAAGATTTAAATTATAATAACCTCAATTTTTTTACATTAATCAGCAAAGGCATGTGTAAATTGTTAAACAATCTTTTTATCTAAACAATATATTATATTTTTAAGACTCTTATAATGTTATCTTCGCTAATTTGTTTTGGAAGTATAACATAAAAGAAGCTTTAAAAATTGGTGAAATCTTTTGAGTGGCCAAGTGGTTCATCAAATTGACCAATAGAAATTAATTTATAAATTGATACTCTTTAAGAAGTTAGGGTGATTCTTTCATTATGCTAAATTGATATCTTTAATTAACTATAAAGATTCTAAGGGAGTAGACTTATTTGAGTTCCTAGGTGTTAGTAACTTGTGTTTTCAGACACATTGAAGTTTCATTACTGACTCGTCCACCCTAGAATTGGCGGTAACAGCGACGGGTGATGGCGGGACGGGTGATGATGGAGTCAATAGTGGTGGGAGGCGACGGTGATGTAAAAGTTTTTGATTTAAACGGAAGCAGTGAGTTATTTCATGTTGATGGATTTATATTCAATTATATCATTAAGAATATTATGACTATATAAAATGGAAAATTGTAAGTAGATTAGAGGGTGAGTTGTTAAAGGGATAGATTGTTGACGGGTGATCTTGGTATTTCAAAGTCTTAATTAAGATAAAAAAAAAAAAAAAAAAGAGAATAGTTCTCTTTTTTTATGTATTATAATATAGATATAAATATAATAGAGCTATTCTAATATTTTATATTCTAAGAGCTCTGTTTTTTTAATATCAATTCAAGAGCTCTTTTATTTTATTGAAAATGATAAAGAGTACTCTTTTTTCAAACTAATAAATAGAAGGCAGTGCATATAAAATGAAAAAGTGATAAATTCTTATTTTTTTAACCCTTAAATATTTAAATTTTTTTTTGAAAGAAGCTGTTATTTAAGTCTTAATATAAAATTTGAGAATGAAATAGCGTGCAACTCTATTGGTAATGGATGGAAATTATAGTAAATTGTACAAGCCCGTGGGTTTAAGTATCAAAGATCCCCGTAACTACAATCATTGAGTGAGTTGAGTATGTTTCAAATTATAAATTTTCGGTCAGTTAAAGGATGAGACAATATGAATATCGTGACTGATATTTTAGTCTTTTCTTTTCCTTTGTTGATAATAATAAAAGTTGTGATATTCATATATATAGTTCAATTTTATGAGAGCACTCTTAACGTAAAAATAAAATGAAAAAATCTATAAAAAAAAAACCCTTCATTTTTAATACAAGTTTAAAAAATCATATTTTTCATAATTTTATCAGTATTTAAATGTTTAACAACATATTAATCTATCAAAACAAAAGAATCACACCTTTTGTTTTATTTTATATATCTTGGATGCATCTTCATCGAATTTATGGATCTACGATTTTTTCGACAAATAATGAAAATTTGCATCAATGCTTCGATGTAGTATTTGCTTATTTGTTATGCATATGCATCAATTCAAGAACTTGATATACAAAAATTTTAATTTAAAGGTTTTCATCTTTTTTATTCTAACGTGTTTTTACTAGAATGACATATACATAATAAATGATGAATAAAGACATGAATGATTTATGTAGGGTAACTGAGGGGCTCACTCGTCACAAGGTTAAACTTATATGGAGGACAATTGTCTGAATGGATGTTTGCAAATTTTATGGCAGTTAGATGTTGATTGATGTTAATAATTGGTAATCAAAATTGATTGATGGGAACATAATGTAAAAGTTTAATGAAAAATGTTATGAAAGTACAAAAGATTGTGCCTCCTAGTTTTTCTTGTTCCATGTTGTCAGTGGTGCAAAAACTTGATATAATTTAGATAATATTTTAAGAAATTTTTAAGTAGATAACATATCTTTAACATATAAAGCATTAGATGTAATTATTACACAACCTAGGACAGCCACATCAGCTTCATATTTTTCTTGTTACCACTTTTGCTGAGTCATCATTGTTAAAAGACCCAGGACAGCCAATGACACTCTTTAATTGAATTTATCTTAATGTGGTGAAGGAGGAAAGAAAGTAAAGGATGAGGAAAGAGAGCTCACATAACTCTGGAAGGCTGATTGCCAATGTTGAACGATGACCCGAACGCACTGGGTGGTCGCCGAACAACATCAACAACGTACCACCCCAAGCATGGTACTTCATGCCATTACAAATTTCATGATGTTGGTTCTTTACAAACCAATCTCATACAAATTCTTGCATTTTTGGTTCTCATAAACATTTTAAGTTATACTCCAATTTGATTATATAGTATATTTACTCTAAGTAATCATAGATTCATAGGCAAAGTACAATACCCAGACATTTGATTAAATATTAGAAACCCTACTATATGCAACTTGTTCAGATAATCAGAACCAGAAGTAACTTACAAGACTTTCAAAACAATGCATAGTGTGGTAGCCGATTCAGAAATATCAATGAATACAAAAAAGACAAGATTTACTTACCAATGCAGAATTTACCAAAAATATTAGTCAAAACTTCTTCTGATATATCTTCTCCACTAATCTGCCCAAGTGCAAGTGCAGCATCCCTCAAATCTATAGTCCAAAAGTCAAACGGAAGATCATCTTCTATCGATGTCCTCAATCTCATTAAAGCCTCCTTAGTTCGAAGAAGCTGCTCACATTGCCTCTAAAAATTTAAGAAAATAATCATAAAAAGATTTATGTCTTCTACTTTTTCACAATAATCGTTACCAAAATGAGAGAGTAATAGCGTTAACCAATTTTACAGATTTCAAAGCTGATTAAATCTCAGTGATGGCTTGTTTATCAGCCATGAGCAAATGCTGATGATCATTGAGTTACACATTACTACATCAGATTCCTATGAATATGCTAGAGGTGGTAAATGGTTAGATAGAAAAACGTCATTTTTGGTACATATCAAGTTGGGTCAGGGTTGACCCAAAAGACTTTTGGTATAAGATCTTTTTTAGAATTATAGATAACTGATTGTAGTAAAATAAAATTTCGAAACTATAATGTAATGAAGCTAACATAACTTTTTCAATAAAGCAATTTAGTAGGTTGTATTTTGTATGCTTAAATACACTTCCTGGGATTTTCGACAGGTTTGACCTACTATCCGTGATTCCTATTAGCTCAAGTTGTACCAACACAACATAATCTAAATCAGTAAATCGACCCATTGTCAAAACTTTCATCACTAGAATATATTGTTGATTTTTTTACTATCACCATGCGTCCCATAGTGTATTGTCCTTTTGGTAAATGATAATTAATTTGTATATGAAATACTATTGAATCGCATATCTTTGACAAACCTGGTTAACGGACCACTTGCGTCCACCTGCAGGAATGTTTTGGAGGCCTACAAGCTCAAGAATCGCAGTTTCCAAATCTGAAATTCCTTGACCCGTAATGGCACATGTGTAAATATGCTTATCAAAAGATTCGTCGATGGTGTTCACAAACTCGGTAGATGCAGATGGAGCACAATCGATTTTATTGATTGCCAATATCACTGGAGATCTGGAGGCAGCCTGTAGTCAGCCAATAAGAAAAATCAATAGTGTTAACTTGGTGAGTGTAGTTTTGTTTATTTATAAACACAGGTCCTGCACATTAGATATAACTATCACTAGAGGTAGCAACTTTGACCAATTGACCCCATTAAATTATGAAAGTTTTGATTGGTTATGTTTTATCTCATGAAAGTCAAATAAAAAATATATGGAGATTATAAATGGGTCAGAAGTAGCCTAAAGTGCATGTGAAATTCCTAAAACTTCCCAAATCGTTTTACTCAAAGAATTGCAGCACAAACAAAGAGAAGGATGCGATTATTTAAGAGACCTTAGTTCGTTTTATCTTATCAAGCAGTTTGGCATCTTCTATTGTCCATCCATCAATAGCACTCACCGCCATGATAACCACATCAGCACCCATGGCAACTGCTTCTGATCTTTCAACACCTGAATTCAAAATCAACATAATGTCCTTCAAGAAGACAATCATATGGCAGAGAATGCGTTCGTATATGAACATGCATACTGCAAGAGCCAGATCCAAAATTTGATAAACATGCATTATCATTATAAAACCTTTTTAGGGAATGCACTAGAAGAAAGACTTTGTATTTCTTACACTACACAAATGGACAGTGCAGAACTAAAGATTTTTAGTCAGGGGATGCACTAGTATAACAAAACAAAAAACCAAAAAAACAATAAAATCATGTGATTTTTGTTTCATTAACCGTCTTTACTTTTTTTTTTTTTTTTGAGCGTTCGAATGGTCAGAGCCTGTTCGTCCCACTTATCGGCACCTACGTCTTTCGCGCAGGATGCCATTCGAATTTTCAGGGAACCACGGAAGGGGGGAAAACCTCCAACTAAACCGCCCGAAGGCACGACATTTAATTGGAGTAAACCCTGTCCCCTCAACCTTGAACCTGGGTCTCTCCAGAAACAAAGCATCATTGAAGGACTTGGGAAGCCTTTGCAAAGATTCGAACCCAGGTATTACCCCAGGCCCAAAGCGTTTGCAAAGGATGTCAACCACTGCGCTAGCAAGTGGAAGACATTAACCGTCTTTACACTAAGAAAAAAGATCCAAAGGCATGCATTGTAGAGGTATTGACTGGGTTAGAAGCAAAAATTTGAACCGATCTAACTCGTTCAGTTCTGGTTCATACTGACGAGTTAGGACTCAACACATACCATGTTTGGTCCTGAACTGGAAATGAACTAAATACAGACTAAAAACTGTTTGTAAATGTAAACCTACAACTAAGTCATTTTCTATTAAATATATATATATTATATATATATATAAATATAAACAGTTGGTTCAGTCCCAGTTACAGACTGGGCCAATTTTTGATAATCTGAAAACGAACCAATTTCCCTACAACCCATGTCAATGAAGCTTTAACATACAAGTTCATAAAATATTAGCTTACAATAAGAACTATGTTTAAAGAATTATATCTCAATTACAATTATTACCTATCTTCTCTACAACATCATCTGTTTCTCTGATCCCGGCTGTATCAAGTAGCGTGACTGGAATACCATGAACAGTTACATTGGCTTCCACAATATCCCGTGTGGTTCCAGCAATGTCTGTAACTATTGCTCTTTCACTCTGCAAGCTAAATCATAAATACTCAATGAGCTAGAAAAGGTAATATAACCATAGGAAAAAAGTTTTGTTTTTTACAGCATATTTTATTTTCTTATGATATATGCTGAATATAATAGTAATAAACTTTTTACAGATCGAAATGCGTTTATTTTGGACATACCTTACTCCATGAGTTCAGTAAACTAGATTTCCCAACATTGGGTCGGCCAATAATGGCGATCTGCATATAGCAACGCATAGATTAGAAAATCTTTTATGTGTGATTCTGCCACTGCGGAAAATGTTTGGAGCTTTAGCAATCAAGAACAATTCAGACTCCAAGAATAAAAAAAGAGGGTGAATTCATCAGCTCCCCAACAAATCAAAAGAAAACTTTAGGAACGGGATTTAATATGTCAGCGGTCAGCCTGCCTATGCTGCTTTGACTCTAACGAGACAAATGCATCTTTTATCTAGAAGTTATTTGCTTTTATCTAGAAGAAAACTAAAGGTGGACTTTAAATTGCAAAAGGTACTTCACTAAGGGGTCAAAAACCTTTTCTTTTTTTTAAGTTTCAAGATTTCAATCTTTCATGTATTTGAATATCAAAAGCTAAGTCTATTGTACTTATGAACTCCTTTTCACCTATAAAAACATAAGTGTGACTGGCAATTGTCTTAAGTACATGTTTGCCTATTGGTCAAAATATCCAAAGTGACCTCCAACAAAACTAAGAAACTAAATCTTGTCAAGTCAATACTATTAACTTACTTCTAATGAGATAACTCAGAGATCGGTACCTATTAGATGGAAATTTTACCCAATAAAGAAATGTTATACGTTACACAGACATCCAAATAATAAAATATGCTACAAGTTTCATGCCAGAGTAGATAATAATCTACAGTGTTTACTTTGAACTAATTCATTGTTGCAAAACTAAAAATTTTAGTATTTGGATATTATGCTTCTAAATTTCAGCTTATTAAGAAAAATGATCGGTTTCATAGAGTCTGCAACAACGTGCTTAAAGAGAATGAAATAAAATTGCATTTTCACCCATATTTATACCTAAATTGAGATATCTTTACTTCCATTCATCAAAGCCTTTCTATTATTTATCACAAATCACAATAAGACCCGATTGGGTCATCTTAACGATTTCCAAGATTAAATTTTTCAAAGCCTCTAACAACTCTCACAGAAACACGTCCAAACATATCTCGACAACTCGTCTTGTCAGAACTGATCATCTAATTCTGATCATTGTGTATCATATAATCACTTTCAAACGAACATCAAAACACTCCCTCAATATGGCCCTCATTCTGCCCCTTTATAGCTTTATTGTAAAGAACATACACCGTTTATCTACGATAAGATTTAAAAGCTAGAGATAACACATAGGCTCATACCTGCAATCCAGATTGCAAAAACTTGTCATAGTTAGCAGTTTCCATTGCAGTCTCCACATCATGTGACATTGCACTTATTTTACTCAGAATCAGACCCATATCTAATGGTGGCATTTCATCATCAAAATCTAATCGAGCTTCTATTTCGGTAAGCAACTCAATGCACTGCGCTCTTAGTGAATTCACTAGTGAAGAGAAACCACCCTGTTATGAGTATCTCTTATCATAAGTAAGTTGATATCAACCACTAAAAGATTAAGCAAAATAAAAAATCTAGCAGGAAGACTTACCTGAATTCCTGCAAGTGCAGCATCGGCCGCAGCCACAGACTTGGCTGATACAAGTTTTCCAACATCTTCGGCTTCAGAAAGGTCTAAACGGCCATTCAAGAAAGCACGAAGTGTAAATTCACCTGATAAAAGAAAATATAATGTAAGCACTAGTTGCATCCTAAATAATATTATAATGTAAGCACTTGTTGCATACTAAATATTACTATAATGAAAGCACTTGGTAACTCTGTTACAAAATTAAGAAAACGCTCAATCACATCCAATGTAATTTGTTGATATAAACTTCGTCAATTGCCATGAGTACTACAGCCATTTATTTTATTTATTTTATGTTACAAGTATCAATGGAGTACTATTTATATCAAAGCAGTTGTTTTAGCTAAAACGAAGAACTATGAACATAACCTGGTTCTGCAAGTCGTGCCCCGGCTTCTAGGCAAGCTCGTAGCACACGATGTAGACAAACGTCACTCCCATGACATTGTAACTCAACCACATCTTCTCGGGTGTATGATCTCGGAGCCAGCATGGGTACAGCTAAAACCTGCAAAACAATATTCCATATTAAAAAACCTAAAAGATAATCTAACAATTCTAACTAAACATTTCACCTTCCAGCATTTGGATAAAGTTTAGTATTGTATACAAAGCACTTAGGGGTGTTTGAATATACAACGTCAAAGCATTCATCATGACTGGAACTCTGGAAGAATGATATAACTGAATAATCAGATTTACTGACTTCGATTTCTCCTTCCTACTTAGCTTATTAGGATCTTTTGAAAATCATTATAAAGGTCAAGATCATACGGAAGATTAAGAAAGATGTTCTTTTACTAAAAGAAGACTACACATTTACCTCAATAAAAAGCAATTAACAAACTTGACTTACAATAAACTTGTAAAAAAACTATACTAAAACATTTACCTCGTCGACAACATTGCCGTTTGGATCACAAACCACACCATATTCTACAACATGACTTGTGGGTTGCCAAGAGAAATTCTTCTTTTTCCTTCTCTTAAATGGTCGAAAAACACGACCTGCTATATCCACTGCTGATGGACCAGATAACCTTACAATACCTACCGCACTCGCCTGCCCACCCAAAGAAGTAACAATGGCAACAATTGTACTGCCCGAATTCAAATCCGGGTCTGGTGTTCTTACACCCAGTGAAGTTAACCTGACCCGCTCATCTTTGTTTAATATTAAAGTATCATCTGAAATTGGAAAGCAGAAATATCAATATATTATGAAAATTTTTATTATTAGAAAACACAATGGACTCGGTATGGTGTGTTTGGAATAGGATGCGTTTTATAAACTGATTAATGTGACTTCATTAATCAAAATAACTTGATTTAAAAAACGGTAGATATAGCTAGATAACTCTACATTTGTCTCAATCATCAACAATTTCTTAATAGCTTCTCCAAATCTGATCATTTTGAATTACTTTCACCCAAATTATCAAGTCACTATAGGAGGTGCCAGATTTTTGTTTTAAAGATAAATTTCTTCTTATTGTCGGTTTAAGGGGGAATAATATGTTTACGATTTTCTTGTTATATGTATTCAGAATATTTCAAAAACTATTAGCACATCTAAATCCTTTTGCCAACAACATATGTATTCTTGTAGCTTATTATCTTAAATTACTTGTTCACCTGATTTTCAAAATGAACATCCAAATTACTCGCCTACAGATTTTGATATTGGATGTCAAAGGGATTACGATTTAAACTCCAAATTCCTTGTTATGAAGATAAATGCCATCAGTACATCTAAACACTCATGGATGCAGTATATCTTTTCTTGTATCTTATTATCTCATACAGTATTACTTATTCACATGATCGTTTCAAATAGCACTTCCATAATTGGATTTTGAATGTCAAAAACATGACTTTCTGAAATTCATTTTATTCTTGATGAAGAACAATGCCAGAAAACACAGTCCACTCAATTATAAAGTACCGTTTTCGATGATGCGTAATAACAGTAGCTTACTCCAATTACACATCCAGATAAAATTTCCAAGTATTTACGACAATTAAACTTAATACAACCAATAAAAAGACAAAAGGGTGTCCAAAAAATACAATCTTTTGGTACAAAGATTACACATACCTAACAAAACACAATTCGTCATCATGGATTTCATTAATATTCCAAGTAATAATGAACAATGAAATGTATGCAATTGACAGAAAGACAAATTACAATAAAGGGTATCAAAAAGTTATAAACTTTATGTATAAAGATTGAGAATAGATATAGATATAGATATACCTGTAGTGGAGGAGAAATGAGAGTGTGAGGAAGATATGGGTTTAATGGAATAATGAGAAGGAGAAAGAAAAAGAGGAGATAGGGTTTTAAAAGTATGGATTATGGCTATGGGCTTTGAAGTATGATGGTGCAAGTGTGTGAAAACATGGCGGAATACAGGAAGAAGAGCCATTGCTAAACCCTGGTTTTAATTTAGCTGACCATTTTTTGGATGAAAGAGTGGATTCTGAGCAGCGATATAGCGATAAGGGTTTTAGCAATGGAAAGGGAAACAAACGTACAAATTATAATGCACAAAATACAACTTAATGTTAAAGATTGTAGATATTTAATTTATGTTGTAACAATCTCATTTCCATTTGTCGTT
>JANDBE010000048.1:24418347-24432062 GCA_024320915.1 Erigeron philadelphicus
GTCTCACCTATACTTTGGTTTGTTAAAAATAAATGGTATATTGGGACCAAAGGTTGGGTTTTTCTTCTTTATTCTTTCTCCATTCAATAAAACCTTCAATATCATATCATTCCCCTTTTAATTTTACTTCCTTTTCTTCATATTTCATTTTCTTTCTTCAATATTAAAACTTAAAAAAAAAAAAATTCAACCTTTTGTTGATCTATATACATCATATATATATATATATATATACTTTTATTACTATTGTGCATAATTTTTTAGTATAAAAAAATAATAATAAATCTTAGGTTTTGTATAAATCTTGTTTTTGAAGTATACCCATTAAAAAAGATTGAATCTTTTTGAAGAAATATTGGTGGGTTTAAAATTTAATGATATAATTTGATGATGGCGGCTGAAGACTTGATTGAAGTCAAATTTAGGTTAGCTGATGGCAGTGATATTGGTCCAAGCAAATACAGCTCTGTTACAACTGTTGGATCTTTGAAAGAGAAAATTATCTCACAATGGCCTAAAGGTTAATTCATTATTATTGTATTGTTATTATCTTTGATATATTATAATTATCAATATTTTGTATTTTTTTGTGAGATTTTTCAGTTTATTTTGTGTGGTTTTTGTTGTATAATTTGCCTCTGCAACTGACTAGTAGGGTATATTATCAAGATTTTTGATGTATGAGATTTTTTTCTTGTTGTAAAGTTTTTTTTATAATAAGTGTTAGGTTATAGTTATACAATTTGCATCTATACTGATAAATGGATGAGCTGATGAGGTTTTCCTTGTTCAGTCTACCATTTTTTGACTCGATTTATGCGGCCAAACTTGGATATCTCATTGACCGTTTCCAAATCCCTTCCTTTCCATCCCCAAAATGTTTTTGGTTGGAGGTTCGAATGTGAGACCTCCTGTGAGGACATCAAGACGCTATACCGGGGGCCACTTTGGTGGTGGTTAGTTTGTGTCTATAAGTGATGGAAATGATATTCGTACCACATAATTTGATTAATTTACCATAATATACACACTTATAAGTCATAACATACTATACAAGTATCTAATGCACAATTATGGTAGATTCATCAAATTATGTGGTACGTTGTACGAATATCAGTTCCCATAAGTGATACCCTGATCAAAAGGGATTAGTAGATATTTTAAGAGTCTTGATTGTTTTTAAATTATATTTAGTTTGAGTTAGTGATACCTAGATCTTGATTTCCTGTGGTCTGTAGATATTGTATCATTGTGTTGTAATAATTTTTGCCATATAGTTTTTTTTTCCATCTCCTAAATCCTAATTTAGTATATTCATAATCCTAATTTAGGATATTATCATGTTTCAGCTGTCACATAAAGTTGTAACAACCAGTTTAGGTTTATTAGAAGTGTTTGAATCTCAGTCACGTCTTGCTAATTTCTTGGATCATAATCACACATACAGAACAATGATCTTAAGGAATCGGAAATTTAAACTCGTGTTTACATAATACCATCAACTCTTACCTTTGTATGTAGGTTCTGTTAACATTTTATTATATTTTGTGCATCATATTACTAAAGCTAGTAAATTGATTAAAAAGACAAGTCGTTTACAAGAAATTATTTTTTTATGAAATTCTTGCAAAGCTTAGGTCACGACCTAGTGCCCGTGAACTTGGATCATTAGCTTTCCGTTTATGTGCAAATATGTTCTATTAGCTTGCATTATACTCAAAATAAAGTAATATCGCAATTTATACTGGATATTTCAGAATGGAAAGTATTTCAATTTTCATGTTTGACTTCATGTTCTTATTCATTTCTTATAACAATCTTATTTCACCTTTTGACAGACAATGAAAGTGGGCCTAAAACAATAAACGAGATGAAGCTCATCAATGCTGGAAAGATTTTGGAGAACAACAAAACTCTTGCTGAATCAAGATCCGTGGTCAGTGAAATTCCCGGGGGTGTTATCACTATGCATGTTGTCGTCCGCCCTCCAATGGCGGATAAAAACAATGGTATGTCCACAAGCTTAATCAAATTCATTAACTTGCTTGTTCAAGGTTGCTCATTTTTGGTAAAACTTATAAAGTTTTAATTAATAGTTCAGCCCTGATACTTAACTTGTTATGCGCCTGGTGGCGAATCTTGAAGGCCATTAATGTAATTCACCCAAGTCATAAACTTGAAGGATTAGGCAAAGAATTCTAATTGTTGTGCTCTAATTGCTTGGTCTTTAGATTATTCTCTATGCCCGAATCTTTTTCTTTGGAATTTTTATTGTTTAATATTATCATGTTGCTAATCCATTTATCTTTTTATTTCAAATTAACTCATTTTTGGTAGATACTTAAAATTTATTAAAGGTCTAGTCCTAATTAATATGGAGTAAATGCCTAACTTGATCCACTGCCACGTACTATCCAAGGGCTATAATGTCATTACACACAGTAAAGGGCGTATGATCTTTGACTATGATCATTTAACATCTTCATATTGTGAAAAGATTGAATTGAGTTTATGGGTCCGACATATTTAAGGCATAAGAACCTGGAGGAAATATATATCTGAAATTCACATAAACATATCGAACCTTCCTTTGTATACTTATTGATATTTGAAGTCAACCTTGCAGCTTTCTTTATGCAAAATTTGAATATAATTTCTTAGACTTTTAGCACCAATGTTATACCTGTACGTGGCATCAGTCATTCTATATTCAACTATTTGACATTATCAAATTTTAAAATATTCAAATGACCAGCATTTCTAACACTTTTCTTCTTTGAAATTGCTACAGAAAAGTTGCAGGACGGCACCCCGAAAAAGAGCAGCTGTTCCTGCACCATCCTGTGAAGTGTATACATTGGTTCCGAATCACATATCAGAAGCTATTTTTATCAGATGGCAGCGGATGAAAGAAAATTGGGAGAGTTTATATCTTTTGATTTTAAAATATTTGGTTGGACCTTTTTCTTAAATTCTAAAACAGAAAAGTTGAAAGAATATACGATTTAATGCTAGTATATGGAGCAATATATAAACTTTGTAGATCAAAAGAAAAGGATACAAAAACTTTATATTTGTTATGAGTTTGATTTAATTTGTTATATATGATATTTATAGATTTCATTCCAATATTTGGCTTTTTGCTGTCAAAGTGTACCTATGAGTTTTAGATTCTGTATAACAGGGGTTGTTTAAATTGCAATATTTACATCAAGTTTGGTAAATATCTTAGCTGTCTCATTATTTATCTTTTCAAGTTCAAGGTTGCAAGTGTTTTGGTTAGTGAAGATAGTTTGTCGAGTTCCTAGTATGTTTCAGCTTCATGAGTTTAACTTATGGTTGATATGTCCATGCTCACGGGTTAGTATGCTGTTCTGTTGTCTGATATGCTAGAGAATCATGAGTTCAAGTTGATGTATCGTGTAGGTTTAGCTTGTTTGGTCATATTCATCGAATTGGAAAAATGTGTTCTCTTCATACTCATATCAAGTTTCATAAAATTCCCAGATTAGTTTCCATTGGTCAAGTTTTAAAGGTTAGTTAAGCTTGATGGTCAAGTTCAAGGATCATTTAGATTCACTGTTAGAACTTTGGATTTGTTGATTGCTAGTCGTCTATTATGCCTCTTTTATTTGATCTCAGATTTCCCATGATAATGCATATACAATAAGATTAACTCTTATTTCAAGCTTGCGATGTTTACTTAAGGGATGACACAACAGCTATGCAATTACTCATATTCACTCAAACTCTAGGAAATCGAGAAACAAACAACACAGATGAAACTGAAGGCACGGTAGCACTTAAGACTAGAACAATAGAGGTTCGTAAGGTGCTTTAAGTTCCACAATAGGATTTTAGGGGGAACTTTGATTTCTGTCCTTCACTAGAGGCATGGTAATGAAGGTACTTGTAGTGATCAAATGCATCATATTGTAGAGGATGGTTATCATCAACGAGTTCTTGAGGTGTCTGTATCTTGAGATCCCGGATAAATGTAAATAGTCCAAGGGAAAATCTGTCCCTGTCCCCTTGCATCATTACCCTGTGACATGATGGTTCAATCTTTCCATTTGTCCATGCCTAAGAAAAAGGAAGAAATAACACCATAAATCTCACACATTTCACGTTTGGGGATAGTATCTGTACTGCTAGTTAGGTGGCTAGCAGTACCCAAGTTGGTACTGCCAGAGTCACTCTCACACACTAAGGCTCAGTGCCTCAATGTATACATTTAGTAAGCTTCAGGGAGAAATGAATTTTTTTTTCTTAAGAGAACCCCCTTTCATGTTTATGTACATAAATCCGAGAAAAATGAGATTAGTGAGTATAAGTTACCATGCAAGCTTCGCCCGCCATGACAATGAAAGATGAGGGCAAAGGATCAACTTCAATCCACTCCCCATCTTTTGTCTGGATTTCTAGACCCTTTATTTCATGTTGATGAAGAATGGACATGAAACTTGTATCCTTGTGTGGAACAACTCCTATTTCCCTTTTATCTCCTTTAGGACTCGAGTACTTCAAGAGTTTAAATAGATAAGTTGACCCGCAGAGAGATTCATAGTGTTCCTCTATTCCATAACTTTTCGCAACCATTCTCATCACTATCTGATCTAATTCAGCTACAGCCTTTGAGTACATCAACACACTTTTACTAAAACATGCAATTCAAAACAATATTATATGCAATTGCTCATCGCAATTAATTAAATTGAACATATTGAAGAGGTATGTCGCTGAGCCTAAATTTTCCATTAAAAAGAATAGGACAATCTTGCATAAATAAAACACGTACCTAAAACTTTCATTCCCTACAGGACAAATGGTTTTTGTGAAATTTTCAACTCCTTGTTTAGTGGTTGCATTTTCAATACCCAAGCCTTCATAAAGAGGATTAGCGGGTATTTGCCCAACATAACCATGCATTGGTGTATCTGAAGTGTTTAAAACCTTCACTTCAATGGGCAGGTCAAACAATTCTTGCGACGCACGAAAGATTGCATCATGGAGTTCTTGAGACACCCCATCATAAATGGCTATGAAACATCCAAATTCTTCAAGGGCTCGAACCACTTCGTCACACGTCGTGACTTGAGAACTTGAAGTAGAGTTTAAGGTTCTTACAGACAAGTCAATAACAGGAAGATTGGGTTGTGGTAAGGAACCCATTTTTTTTGCAATATCTTACTACAAGAGTGTTTTCAGGGATAATCAATATATATGATGGGTTACTTGTCGCATTCGGTAAAGGAAAATGATATAGGAATCTTACATATATTGTTAATTAATTAATGCCTCTTGATGGTGTTATATAGCCTCCTATTATGACTTGATAGAAATCTTTGAATGTTGTCGTGATATGGATATAATCATATAATGTTAATTTGTTAATGTGAAATAACTATTTTAACATGCTTAAACATGTCGATTACCCTTGTTAAATTGTTATACTCATAAATACGAACAGACAACGTGGTAGAATAACAGTTGACTTAATACACAATAAATGCCTTCACGGGCCCTCCAAATGAAAGGAGAACCCGTGAAGCATAAAATTGAATCAAGTGAATGACTGGACAGACCCAAATCACCCAAACACCAATCAAACTAGCATCTTAAACAATAAAATCAATACAAAACTACTAGTAATCTTTTGAACCAATAATCTTCATGAACTCCTCATCATCACATTCATCACAGTCTAGATCTTCAACTTCATTATCTTATTCATCCTCTACATCATCATTATCATTATGAATAATAGGCGTCACTGTAGAGACAACTGGTGTTGAAGCAGATGGAATATCCTGCTAAGGAGCAGGAACTGTATGTTCAACTGAAGGAATACTAACCTCATTTGTGTTCAGAGACGGAGGGAATGAGGTGACTAAGAGATGTCTGGTCACCCCTAATGAGCCTAATAACTGCAATTTTGTAGTGGCCCAAAACCAAATATTTAGCTTAATACGTATATAGGTCCTTGCTAATTCTACACTAATTTATATATTTATACTATATTTTATTAACAACTTAAATTTATCTCTATTACTTTATTGAAAAAGTAAAGTAATATTAGGGTAGAAAAATAAATGTTGGCAGGTTCTAAGAAAACTCAAATTCCAATTTCTAGTTAAGTCCTCAAAAATTTCAAGTAAGTAATTTATATTATACCAATCTATCCTTTATTTTAATTATAGTTTATTAAAATAATCATCTGATGTAGATCAATTTTCATTAGTTAATGTGATCACTAATCATGTCTTTTTATTTTAATATTATACTTTGATAGTTTAATTATTCAATTGAATTTATTAATATATAGTATGACATAAATATTAGGGAATTACCAAATTAGGATCATAACTCATAAGTTCACAAACGGATGGATAAATATTTGAGATTAATCTTTGATAATTTGAAAAAATATAATTTTGTTTATGATATATAGTTAGTAGTATCATTGTTTATTTGTTTAGTTATTTTTTAAAGTTCTTGATTCAAGTTGATTAGTGCTCTACTATAATGAATTTAGGTTGAATCATGAGGAAAAAAAAACTATCAATTTTTTCTTCAAACAAAATCAGGACGTTGTTGATGATAACCAGTCGAACTCGTACCTTAACAAAGTCAGCCTCAACAAGAACCCGGATCCCAAACTTCACCCAACGATGAACCAATGATGAAACTAGCATTCATAACCCAAAAGAGACTAACCTTGATTCTCCTATCGGTGACCCGATTGTCCGATCTTTATTCTTAAGTTATCCAATTGACAAACCAATTAGTTTTACTTCGTTTAGTTTGATATGTGATGTACTAAACTTATATAGCGTGTCATATATTTAAGTGTTATTTTAGATGAATTAAGATGGTATTTTTTTTAATGTATATTTGACGCAAGTCATTTATAAAAATGTTCGGTCCCCGCTAACTCATATTCCTGGCTTCGCCTCTGTCTGTATTGATCTGGCATAACGCATCATATTTGTTCCCAGTCTTAATATCAGGTCCACGAGGTATGTGGAAAACATACTGGTAGCATTTGGGCTAATATATGTTATTCAAATGTAAAAGAATTTTTAGCTAATATATGCTATTCAAAAGTATTATTATTGGAAGTTCCAAATACCCATCAATGTGCTCAATTAAAGATTGGGAAGCATATCGAAGACATATTGGTAGCATTTGGGCTAAAAAAAATTTTTGTTTTAATTTTGTTTTATGTGTTTTGTATATGTGAATAATGTGTTTTTAATTTAATTCGAATGATGATATATTATTGACAAATTAAGTTTCAGTGTATTGGATAGAAAATAAAAGTGAGTTTAATACGGATAATGCGTCATGGATAAACTTCAGTGTATTGGATAGAAAATAAAAGTGAGTTTAGTACAGATGATATGTCATGGATAAACTGAGTTTCAATGTATATAATGAAACATCTTAGACTACCCGCAATGCTTCAATTGGAAAGGAAACATTTGGTGAGGTGGAAGAAGCATTTGGAATGATGGAGTGGAAAGAAAGCTTGAAGGGGAAGCACGCACTTGGCCAAGTGCACTCAAATGCATCCACTAGTAGTCCCCACATTAATTAAATATAATTTTTTATTAAAAAAAAAAAAGCACATGCTTAATTTTAGGTTATGGTTTCATTAAATTTTATTTTGATTTTTAATTTTAGTTCTACTATAATTTGAATATTTGTATTTTACTTTTTTTAGGAAAATGTAATTTTTTTAATGTAATGCAAGTTTAATTTTTATTTAATTTTATCTTGTTTTTTATTGTTTATTATTTAAATATATTTTAAAAATTTTTTTTTAAATATTTTTTAAGATTACAAAATAAAAGATTTTAACCAAAATAAAAAAAAGAAATGATGATGTGGAAGAGAAAGGTTGCATGTGGAAAGGATGTGTTGCAGTTAAAAAGAGAAGAAAGAATGCATGTAGGAAGAATGAGTAAAAACCTAATGTGGTAGTGATGACTAGGATGCATGTAGTAAATGCAGGTCGTTGTATTGCGGGTAGTCTTATAAACGTAAGTTTTATAATCATTACGTCTTACGTTCACGTAACATTTAAAACATTAATATAGTTATGTTTTTTTTTTTTATGTTTTTGTACATCTTACTATTTTTTATAACTTTTTTTATTGTTATTGTTACATGTTTAGTTTTTTTAAAGAAAGTTTATATCTTTTAACTTTTACCCATCAAAGTTTTTTCGCTTTCATTTTTCTTGACACTAAACTTTTGGGTTCTGATGTTTTCATCAAACAACTTGCACATAGTTACGGTTTTACTTTTAAACATATGGTTTTTGATTAATTTCTTCTGCCTTTTATATATCTAACGTATTTTAACTTATAATAACTTTCATCATGGTTACGTTTTACATTCATGAAACATTTAAAATATTAATATAGTAATTGTTTATGTTTTTATACATCTTATTACTCCTTTATAATATTTTTATTGTTATTGCTACATGTTTAGTTGTCATTTTAAAGTTTGGGTTCAAATATTTGACATAAATTTGCCAACAAGTTTGGTTTGTGAGAAGGATTTCACTATAGTTAATAGCATCTTTTTATTTGCATGAGGTATGAGTTTGATTAGCATTAAGTTGTATACATATCATACTAAAAAAAGGTATAAGAAGGCATGCATGAAGTACAAGTTTTATATACACTTTCATTTCATTTGGATGTAAATATGGGTCCCACCACAATTTACCTTATGCTACAGTCACAAGCCGATTGACCAAATCCTAGCCATTGCGTCTCCTTGAGTGCCTGTTCCAGAGATCGATCCTGATATCTCGGCCGATACAAACGAGATTACAAACTGACAAAAAGAGGTAGGTGTTTTGATTATATGCTTCCCCACTTCAGCTTTCTGACATGTATTAAAGTCAATAGAAATTATAGATGTGCATTTAAAATTATACAAAATTTATATCTTGGTTATTAATATTTATATCTTGGTTGATTGACAGAAAGAGACTGAGCGATTTAAATGCAATTGAATATTTTCTTTAGCTGTTGTACATGCGACTACAGGTCGTTGTGCAAAACTAAGAGATGCAAGTCTAGACTTGAACTTTCTGTCCAATCAAAGGTGGTTGCAACCTCAATGTAGCAACTGTGAGAAGATTACCGTGTGTACATACCGTGACCCTTTTTTTTTTGTAAAACCAACAGTGTCAATATAAAGATAAGGAAACTTTTTGTTTAATCTAATGCCGTAGCAACCTTCTCACGTATTTGGAGGTTGCAACCGCATTAGATTGACAAAAAAAACTTCCTTATCTCTACACCGCATCTGTTGGTTGACAAAAAGAAAGGTCGCAACATGTAGACGCGATAATCTTCTCACAGTTGTTACATTTTTAGAGGTTGCAACCACATTTGATTGGACAGGAAGTTTTCTCAAGTCTAGACTCGCATCTCATTGTTTTACACAGTGACATGTAGTTGATGTTCAGCAGCTAAAGAAAATATTCTCAACCTAAGTCGTACAATCTCTTTATGTGAATCAACAAAAAAAAACAAATTAATATTTAAGACCACATTATTTTAAATTTGTAATACTTATAAGTATTAAAAGCCAAGATATAAATTATTGTATAATTTTAAATTCACATATACAATTTCTTTTGGCTTTAAGTACACCAAAGAAAGCTGAGGTGGAAAGTAGATAAAAAACATCTATCTCTTTTCCAGTTTGTAATCTCGGCTGTATCGGCCGAGATATCTCGATCGATCTCTAGATCGGGCACTCAAGGAGACGAAATGGCTAGGATCAGGTCAATCGGCTAACGGCCAAAGATCGGAATGACCTCAAAATAGGTCAGAAAGTCGGATCAACGATAGTGGCAGTTGTTGGTAGCTGATGGCGGTGGACGATTGTGGTCACTGATGTTGGTGGCTGTAGTGGTTCCATGGTGGCTTGGGTTTACCAGGGAAGATGGAAAGATAAGAGGGAGATATGAATATATGATGACATGTCGTTCATAAAAGGATACATATCTTTCAAAAAGAAAACAAAAGGAGACATGATGGGATGGGAAAGAAAAAACTTTTATATTACTATTATTGAAAGAGTTGTACAAAGGATTACTAACAATTTCGGTTTGTGAGTACTTAGTCGTGTAGCTAGAATTACATAATTTATAATATAAGGTACAACTATTGCAGCAGACTTTTGTAGAGAATTTATTGTTATTAATGGTATAACATTGAATGCATATAGCATAAAACTTCACAGCTTTCATTCAACGCATACATTACTTTTGTTTTAGAATAATTTCAGTTTTGGTCCCCGCGTTATCACACTTTTCACAAGTTTGATCCAAACTTTTCATTCATTGCATTTTTGGTGACAAAAGTGTAAAGATTGGTATTTTTGGTTTTCTGAAACCTTGTCTTTAAAGTGGGGTAAAATGTGTTACAAAGTACGAGCATAATGCTCGTGTGTTGTGGCGGCTAGAAGATGAACAATATAAAAGGGAGGCGGTAGAGAAGGAGGGCGGCGGCGGGGTGATAGAAGATCGATGAGAGTGTGTAATGATTAGAGAGAATGGTGAAAGGAAAATATATAAGGGTTTTATGTTTAAGTAGAGGTATGTTATGAGAAAAAAAATTGATGAATTTTAAGAGAATACTTTTCATAAGGGGATATAGATATGATTAAAAATATTAATATTTTAATTCATACACTAAAAAAAATACAGATATGTGCAAAATAAAAATCTAAACACTCAATTTTGTTCATAGTTAATGCTTTAATGGCCCACGCACAAAAATCATCACCAAACAAAACTAACATACGGAAAAACCCATGGTGAAAACAACCCATGTTCAGTAGGATAGAAAGGAAAGGCCGTAAAAAATCCTCCGATAGTGGAGTTCTCGGCAAATGATCTTGTGTGGTCCAAGGTACCAGGTTATGGTGACAATAATATGGTGACAGTTTATGTTGAAACTAGCAACCGTTGTCCCGCTCCCAAGAAGCCTAAAGTACGTTGATGGTATTCACAGCATAAACTTTGACACTAAATATAAATGAAAAAGTACATAAAACAAGATTAGATGAGCAAACAATAAGCTTAAAATAACTAGTCAGTACATAGATGGAACCAAAGAGGCAAAGATGAGCAGGTTCTGTTTGAAAATTAATGAAGTGGTCAGCCAATTATTTCCAATAACTTGATAAATTCGTTGAACATATTTCACTTGATAGTCTTGACTGTAAGCGTAACTTGACCAGGAGGAGTGATGGGATACGAGATACTAAGCTTATCACGTGGTTGTATCAAACTTACATAATCTACAGTAAGTAATTTTGGAGCATAAACTTGTATGTCCATCATCGACCTTTCCTTCCACAAATACACGGTCAACCTCTTCAATGAAGCACTTGTGATAACGAAACTCTCCTCACCAGAAAAATCAATTAAAATGGTCATACTTTCAAGAAATGGGAATTTCAATTTGATAGTGTTGAAAAAAGAATCGTCCATGAATACATGTTCTATATGTAAGTGTTTCACGCATCCTCCAATTGCATCCAAGTTGAAGGGCAGAGGCCTACCCCTACTCGATGAAAATGCAGAGCCAGTGTAATCAAACAACTCAAGACAGGGGATGACATCATTGATTTCCAAACGGACATCCTCTTTTCCATTTGAAGAAACTATTAATTCCCGAAGAAACCAAGGAGGATTTTTAAACTTGATGGTTTTGAAGCCCCTACAACGCAAAAGCTTAATTTTCTCAAGCAAGCAGCAAGTGGACAATAAGTTACTTAGTACTTGTTCACTTATGCTCACATTAGTCAGGTCTAGCACACGAAGGGACACACATTTGATCAACGCATCATTGCTATTACAGATCCAAAAGGGAGAATTGGTGGATACAAAATGCTTTGTTACACTTAACGTATGTAGGTTTTGACCATATAATATCTCATCTGGCAATGTAAACGAATCATCGATACGAACAATGATTTCAAGGGAAAGCTCTTTGAGACAAGTTTTTGGAGATACAAGCAGCTGAATCCACTTTTTAGCAAGAAAACACAACTCCTTGTCCCTAACATTGTAATTAAGATAAAAACTTTGGATGGGTATGTTATCCCGGTGATACCTAAGCAGAGTACGGTCGATCTGATTGTAGTATTGTCTTTCTAACTTTAGAGAAGTAAATTGTTTAAGAAACCTGAGGATAGGAAAGGTAGACCAAGCGTGTCCCCATGATCGAGACAAGATGCATGTGCGGGCGGCATCTGATAGCGGCAACAATGATTGTATATGGTGGATCAATTCCAGCGGAAAGTCTTGTAATTTTTCTGCGCCACTTATTTTCTTTTTGGGAACAAATTTCGTCAGGTCACTTGTTTGTATCTTCATATCAGGGTACCTTAAATCCTTTGTCAATGGCATATAATAACTGTTGGAAATTTTACACAAAATTCCTCACAATCCCTTTATTGTTTACAAATATAAACAATAAAGAGTAGAAACCTTTACAGACTCGAAACAAGAAACTATATATGGGGAATTGGGAATTGATTGGCCTAATTCGTTGCACCTATATTACCAAGAATATAATTCGTTACCCTCGCAAAACCCTTTTAACAATCGAATACAACCCTTAATTTGTCGCAGCTATATTTGATTAGGAAAAAAAGATTCTGTTCAACAATAGCCCAGCGCCCCCAACAACAACTAATATAGTTTGCATACAATTGGAAATTAACTGACCTTATAAGGAGTCGTTTCACGTATAACACAATTACTTGCTTACCAAGTTTGACTAAGTTACCAACTTTTAGAAAATTGGTTATCCAATGTTTAATACAGTAATCACTAAAATCCAAATTCTCAAATTTAACAGCCCACGGGCCACAGCCCCACGCCCAAATAATCATCACCAAACAAAAGAAAAAGAAAAAGCCCATGTAAAGTTATTGTAAACAACCCATGTAAACCTCCCCATACATACCCCTGACCGTACTGGGTTTTACTTTTATATCAGTAATTTGTTTTCGTATATGAAATTAATATACGGATGGGTAGTAGATATGATGAAATACTGTCCCTGCCAGTACAAAATCCCCCGACAATGGAGTTTTCGGCAAATGATCTTGTGTGGTCCAAGGTACGAGGTTATGGTGACAATAATATGGATAGAGTTGCTTTGGTTCCTTTTCCTAGAGTCAGTGACTTTGTTCGCGGTGAATCTAACAACAAAAATTGTCCCCCCACAAGATTTTATGTTGAAACTAGGAACCGTCGTTCGGTTCCCAAGAAGCCTAAAGTTGATGGTATCCTTGAAAAAACTTAGTAAGCTTTCTCATCTTTTCTAGTGTTTCCATTCCCATCTAGATAATAGTTACACATATGTAATATATGAAAAAAGTGAATATGAGGCTGAACTTATGTATGAAGGTTCTCACATACCGACATATTAATAGTAATTGGGTTCTATACCTAAGTTTAGGTGCATGACAGTCTTATATTCTCATCCCTATATATTTTATGATTTCCAATTCATTGAGAATGTCAACACATTGATATGTCAAAATCGAGAAAATCACGTTTTTTGTTATGTGCATCCATCATGGATCCATATTTATCAAAATGGATGCATATATCAAAATATGTGATTTTGTTACTTTTAATGGATATATGTGTCACTTAAATA
>JANDBE010000048.1:24459244-24470004 GCA_024320915.1 Erigeron philadelphicus
ATATGTGGGGTATTAGTCTGTTAGAGTTTGTGGAGTATTAGTCTGTTGGAGACTAATATGTGGGGTATTAGTCTGTTAGAGTTTGTGGAGTATTAGTCTGTTGGAGACTAATATGTGGGGTATTAGTCTGTTGGAGTTTGTGGAGTATTCGTCTGCTGGAGACTAATATGTGGAGTATTAGTCTGTCTGTAAAAAAAAAAAAAATAATAAAAAAAAAATAAAAATTGTCGTCTTTTGGGTTGTCGGGTTTGGTCTTTACACAAACCCCTCAAAACAACTCAACGTTCTCACTGACTTATGCAAGTCTGCCACACACCTCGACTGTCATAGGGTTTGCTTTGATACCACTTGTAACACCCACCTTACCACAACATAATATTCTCCGATTTGTCCACAGACTCACGGTTTTCTTTTTGGTTGCTCAAGCACACTTCCTTAGGAAGGTCACCGATATGGCATTTCTGACACCTGAGCATGCTTAAATGTGGAGTTTTTCTCTCAACCACAACTATTACGCCCAAAACGCGTTGTGCTATATAATACCTATGATGATAACTGATATACAAGAGGATCATATAACATCATAGTTCTTATATAACACAACGCGTTTTGGGCGTATTGGGTGTGGATGAGAGGAGAACCTCACAGTTTAAATGTGCTCAGGTGGCAACAATGCCATATAGGTGACCCTCCTGGGAAGTTTGCCCGAGCAACCAAAAACAAAGTGTAAGCTTACAAACAAAGCGAGTAATAATGTGTTGTGGTAAGGAGGGGTGTTACAACTTACAAGTAGTATCAGAGCAATCCTTGGGATTTTCGGGGTGTGCGGGAACTTGCATAATACTACGAGGACGTTGAGTTGTGTTGAGAGGGTGTGAAAGCACACATCGGTGACATACAAAGGGGATCCATAAATAAGTAACATGCTAGGTATCAACTCAACGTGTTTTGGGCATATAAGGTATGGATAAGAGGAGAGTTACACAGTTACAAGTGCTCGGGTAGCAACAACGACATACGAGTGATCTCATAGGAAAGTTTGTTGGAGCAACAAAAAACAAAGCCGCGTGCCTGCGGACAAAGTAAACAATATTATATTGTGGTAAGACGAGATGTAACAATTTAGTTTCTCCTTTTTTCTCATTCATCTTTTAAATAAAGTAAAAATAACATGTGTGTTACACACTTAAAAAACATGAAAGAAAACAAACCTAATCAGTTTTGGGACAAATTTTCATCCATATATTACACATATATTCATAAAACCCTAAAACAAATCGGCATAAACCGTTCATAGATGATATCCATTTAATAAAATCAAAAAAGTAAACTAGCAATTATACACAATCAATTAGGATTTTCAATTGAAGATCCAAATATGTTATTTCAAAACCATTCAAAAAAGAACAAATCATGTCATATGCATCCTGTACGTACATTCAAAAGATCCAAATATGTTATTTCAAAATCATTTAAAAAAGTAGATAACTTTTGTTATTTTTTAACGTAATACTCTCGCAATAATTGTAATTTCTTCCAATGAGTTGACCAACAACTACCCAATCAAAGATGTATAACCTTATCATGAATGTTGGGAATCAAGACGATAAGTTGAAGTTTTAGAAAACTTCGTTTGATACCAAGTGTTGTATTAATCTTAAAACCCAAGAGAATAAGGTGAAAAGTGAAAGGTTATTTGTGGTTATGCAATATTAAATGCCATGAAGTATTTAACAAAATCAATTCCATGTTTCCAACTGTTGTCCAAATGGCCTATAGAAAGTGTTTAGTGGTTGCGTTTGCGAAACCATTTTATGAAAGCGTCTAGGGGGCCGATGATAACGATGAAGAGTAATAGTAATAATATAAACATTTAACATAATTTTTTCTATTAATGTCGTTTTTATCTGAGTTGAACAATGTTTTATTTAGTAATATCATTTTTATTTATTAGTGGAATGTTTAATTTTTTGAATATAATCTTTTAACTTTATAAATTTAATAATTTTAATTATTTTTGTGTTAAAACTAAAATAAAAATGGAAAAATGAAAGAAAGAGATGAAGCAAAATTGAAGAAAAATATCATAATTGTAAAAAAAAGTAAAACAAATAGATTGAAAAATGAAAAATAACTAATCAACTTTAAAAATCAACTTAAATTTTAAAAATTTGACATGTGAATTCAAATTCAATTTTTACACATAAATCTATAATAAGGTTATATTAAGCATACTTGACGAAGGAATACATCGTGTCACGTAAACGTAACCCCCCAATCAGCAACATAACAAAAACTACTTAAAAAATATCACGTTATATCCATCCACTATAAAATTGATACCATTCGAATTTCCAACATCAAATTAAACATAAAAATCTTATATTAAAACCCAAAATCCTAAACTATATACTCGTATATATATTGCGTATAAAATTATCTTTATATTATACAGTAATTAATCGGCATGTTAGCAGTATTTCGATTTGGATATCAAATCAAAAACCCTAAATGATCGTTTTTCATTCCATAACCATAATTATTATAATCAAGGTATTTTTTTCTATAGCTCTTTTTTAATACAAATTTTTCCTACTAAATTTCATACAATTTATGTTTTTTAAGTTAAATAATCACAATAATAATTATGCTTATTTTGTGATTATTGTTTAATAAATTTTCAGGTTTTAGGAAAATTGGGGGAAGATGACAAGGAAAACATCAAGCTGTGCAATTTGTGAGAATCCAAATCTTGCTTCTATCTGTACTGTTTGTGTTAATTACAGGTATAATTTTTCCCTTTTTTTAATAATTTTTTGCTGTATATATATCTATGTGTGTGTATGTATAGTTAGTACAAAGTATATTTGGTTAGATGCTTTTAAATGTATCCACGAAAAGCTATAGTACGTTGTATCCGACTTTAAAACTTTGCTATTGTATGTATCGACCTCTTACGGCTTGTAAAACCGGTGACGTGGGGCTAGTTTTCGATGATTCGGAAAGTTATCTGGCTGCCACGTTAACCTGCGTATAGTGGTTACCTGATAAAGAGGTTATTGGATACGTAAAATATCAAGAATTGGAATTTTATACATATAGGATACCACATACTAATAGTGTTTTGAGTAAAGCTGGATTCTTGTAAAAACAGGTGACCCTTTTGTATATTTTGTGTGATGTAATTGTTTTGTCTGCTTTATGCAGGTTAAATTCATATGGAACCAATTTGACGACGTTAAAGAGTCGTCGAGATTCTCTATACTCGAAGTTGAGTGATGTGCTTGTTGCTAAGGTTCGGTCAATCTATTTGCTTGTTTTGTTTTTGATTCGGCATGATTAGTTGGCTTTTAATTGTATTTGTGTTTATATATGGAGTTGGATTTCTATTGTGCAATGTTGGTAAGTAAAAATGTTGGAAAAGCATATTTCTAGATGAATCTCTTTGCATCTGCCTTAAAGATTCGTCAATATATTAGCTGTACCAATGGCCATTAAGATAAGCTTTTGTCTGCAATAAGTGTTTTAGGGATAGTTGTCAGACTCGTACGAGTTATGAGCTGTGTCAAAATCCACCAAAAATGGTAGCAACTCTGTTTCTGACTCTTGAATGACCCCGACTTGTGATTTGTTACCTGACTCGACTTGTGACTTGTGTGGGTTGTTAAAAGAAGAAAGATTTGATTGATTTTTGCCATCTCCAAAGGTATATCAGCCCAAAGAGCATATAGTAGCAAAAAATTATTTTAGCTTTCTTTATATTTATGTACATTAAAGTTTTGGTTGGGATACCAAAAAATTGGAAGAAAGTTAATGGATAGAGCATTATGAATAAAGGTAAGAGAGACAGAAATAAATAATTGAGAGTTATAATTTGTGGGGAGGATGAGAGAGGGAAAGAAATTATATTCCTGGAGAAGTGGGAACCCTTAAAGATCATACGGCTCTTTTGGATGAGTTACAAGTCGAGTCAAGATTTGAGTTGTGAGTTAAATATTCAGAATTTAGAGTTACGGGTTGACAACTGTGGTTTTAGGAAAGATAATGGCCCCAGAAATGTATTGGATGGTTTTTGTTATCACTGCAGAAAGAACTCCTTAGATTTGGGTCTTGCTAGTTTGACCTATTCAATATTTTTCTAAAAGAAAAGATTTATAGTAAATGTTTCCAATTCATTTGTTGTGTTATCTACATCTGTGTTGTTATTTTTCCTGGCTATTGCTTTTCTTTTTTAAGTTTATACCTTGTTAATTTGTACTTAGATATTTATGTATTTTTTGCTAAAAGTCAGTTTATTTTCCAACTGTATTTTAGAGCAAGGCCGATGATCAACTCAGTTGGAGAGTCCTTCAACATGAGAAACTTGCAGCATTGAGAGAGAAACTCCATTTTCGTAAAGAACAACTTTCAAAAGGTAGGTGTTCTATGCATGTAGTTAGTGGTTTCATTATTTCATTTTCTGAATCTTTTTACACCAAATCTGTGCTTTCTAATAGATAAAGCCAAAGTTGAAAAGATGTCTTCTGATTTGAAACTTAGATATGAATCGCTTGAATCAGCCATGAATGTGGTATGCAAATATATTTCTGTTATCTTTTCTTTTTATTTTGCTGTCGAAGTATCTATGATAGATATCTGACTGAGGTATCTGAATATATATTATATATATATATATCTTCTCATTTGTAGCTTGAGAAAAATCGCAAAGAACAATTGGAGAAGTATTATCCTAATCTTATAACCACTCAAAGTCTCGGGCATGTAAGTTCTGTCGTTAGTTTATGATTTAAGTCATGTTTCCCCCAGTTACTACTATGCTCAAAAGATTTATAGAAGGTTATTTATTCAATTTTGTGTGAAATTGAGACTTTTATGACATGCAGATGGCAATTACCTCGGAACGTCTTCATAAGCAATCTGTTGTGATCAAACAGATATGCAAATTGTTTCCACAACGGAAGGTAAGCACACTGTAATTGATCCTTACTGTAAGAAATACTAACTGATTTTTGGTCTTAATCGCACTTCCCAAATTAAATCTTTCTTACGATGAAATTAATTAGGTAGGATTGTCACAAGGTTTATGAATTTCGGTTGCAGGTGATCATAGATGGAGATAGGAAAGATGTGATAAGTGGACAATATGATCAAATTTGTAATGCACTATTACCAAGGGGACTTGATCCCCACTCAGTTCCCTCTGACGAACTTGCTGCTTCTTTGGGGTAGGCATCTGTCTGATTCTGATTTATATGTTTCTCAAGTTGATGGGTAACCTATTTCAACGAATCGTTATAACTTCATTATTTTCAACGAATGTAACAGGTATATGGTGCAGCTTCTTAATCTCATTGTTCACAATGTCGGTGCTCCTGCGCTTCATAACTCGGGATTTGCGGTAATCTTTTAGCACCTTGTCTATTACCTACACTCTTCTGTCTGCATCTTATATATAACTTTGTTGCAGAATGTTACTATAATGTTAAGGGACTTTAAAAAATGATATAACATTCTTCTTTGGGTAACTGAATGATTTCTTGTACTTCTTACCAATATAAAATTTTGTGTGATTTGGAAAAGCAGATAATTTAGGGTTATGATTTCTATAATTCGAACATACTGCAATGAATTAGCTAATAAATTGAAGAAAGTGCTTAGGACCGAGAACTAATTACCCTGAGTATAGTAATTATTACGTCTTTAGTCTCTTTACAAGTTATAAATCTTGACCATGAGGATCAACATGGCATGCTCAAATTGGCTGCATGAGTTGCATCGCTGGGATCACCTTATAATTGGAGATAACTACTTCTAAATATGTATTTGCATGCTAATGGGATTCTTTTTGTTGCAGGGTTCATGTTCCGTGATATGGCAACGTGATTCTTACTGGGGTGCACGCCCATCCTCGAGAAGGTACCTGAGATTTATTATATAGCTTTTTATAACTGTTGACTGTATGTTTGAGTATTACGGCTGCAAGTGCAAAATCACATTCAAATGCTATCTTATTCAAGAATCAAGATAATAACCTATCATCGCATTATCGGTTATAATATGTGCATCCAAACACGGATATAGCTTTTGTTGAATACTGTATTGATTTTTTTATATGCAATGCAGCAATGAATATCCTCTTTTTATACCCCGCCAAAATATTTGCACCACGGGAGTGGAAACTTCATGGTCAGATAGAAGCTCAAGTAATTTTGGTGTTGCTTCAATGGAATCTGAGAGGAAAGCTCGATTAGATTCTTCTTCAAGTAGCGGTAGCCTCAACTATAGATCGGCTTCCCCTCACTCTATTGAGACGCACATGGATTTGCAGAAAGGAATTTCACTTCTCAAGAAAAGTGTTGCTACTGTAACAGCCTATTGTTATAACTCCTTATGCCTAGAAGTTCCTCCTGAGGCATCTACTTTCGAAGCATTTTCAAAATTGCTGGGAATGCTTTCATCTTCCAAGGAAGTTAGAGCTGCCGTTTCTTTGAAAATGGCTTGTTCAAGGTACCTAAGTGCACATTCTTTTGGCATAGAGGTTGGAAAATGGGCGGATGGTTAACATTTCACAAGGGTAATATGAGACCATGTGAAATTGGTCATATGTGGTTGATTCGAAACACTTTTCGCCCAAAAACATAATATTATATAATGAATAGTTATTGTGTCTAATATGAGTACAATATATATCTCATTTTAAAAACAATAAAATATAACAAATTCTGCATATGGAACCATCAATGAGTTTACCTAAATCACTAATGTATGTTTTGAATTGTCCTTGCACACCATGTAACTTTTTGTTGTCCCTCTAGGACATCATACTTTAAAAATGTCTCTTCTAGGTCATTAAAACTTTAATATGTGTCCCTCTTAAACCATTCTTTTGTTACAAAAACGACTTTGTGTCTATAACCTAGTAAGACACAGTTTAAAGTTTTAATGAACTGAAAGGGACAAACGACATTTGGATGGTCTGGTAGAGTTCTAGGCAATAAACTTTTAATTAATTAGTAGTTATACTTTTGGTGACTTTTAGTTAGGTTGAACCTTTTGTAAAATAATATTAATCGTCATAGCTATTTCAGCTGTAGAAGACATAACATGAATTAACCCTTCCGTAAGTGAATTGGTTGAAAATTCCACATCCAGGTCCCCCTTTGAGACTAGGTGGAAAAATTGGTAGAAACAGGTATATCCAGTATTGTTAAAAACAGCCAAACATGTTATTAAATTTACTCGCCAACACTTGTCCAACATAAGTTATAGTTAAGTAGGGTACAAAATACAAGGCTCAAGTGCATACAAGGCTCAAGTGCTCAACTGCTTGAAAATGCATCAAGTTATAGCCCAAAAGTTTATTTGTATGTATATTGTATTCAACTTTAAATGGCTTTGTTGTGTGTATGTAACCTTTAGATATTGCTATTGTATGTATCTGAATATACATGGCATCCATATAAGCTACTATGTCCGGTGTCATATTACAAGCTTACAAGGTTTTCATTGCTCATGTATATACGATAGCCATATCTGAAAGTTGTATGCATACAACGGACCCATTTAAAGTTGGATACATACTATAGGAGTCAGCCTATGGTTCAATACATGTTGAAACACTTAAACCTAAATATGATTACAAAAACTATATCATAAACTTATATAGTAATCTTTGTATATAAGTAAATCATTTGACCATTAAAGATGAGATTTAACCCAAATAAATTCTTGTTTAAGTAAATGGTCGTATCAATACTACATCTGGGGAGATGTATCCGCAATTCCGCATGGTATCTGCATTTTTTTCTTTGGCTAACACCACCTTTGTTAAATCTTTCACACGTAATTTATGAACTTGCAGATCATCGAAACAAGTTCAACAGCTAAACTATTCTGTATGGAACGTAAACTCAGCTATTTCCTCGAGTACTTTACTTGAAAGTACACATACCTCTGCTTCAATGGTAAGTTTATTACAGTCTATATAAAAACGATCGGGTTACTATATATTCAGTAATGATTACTCCCTTTGCAACATTAATGGTTGCTACTTCTTAAATCAATATTCAGAGAAACACAGGGGACAAAGTTCTTTCAAGCTCTGCCTATGCCACTGATATTACCAACCACACAAACCACGGGAAGACAGAAACACTTACTGATGGTTGGGATCTTGTGGAACATCCTACATTGCCACCTCCACCATCACAAACCGAGGATGTGGAACATTGGACTCGAGCCATGTTTATTGACGCCACAAAAAAGAAATATGGTTCTTCAAAGTAAGGGCTTTTGTGATTAAATGATTTAGTGCTATTGGTCAAAAATTTGAATGATAAATAGCTTTGAGTGGTATATGTAATGGACAGCTGAGTTATTGTTCCATTGCAGAAATAACATTGGTTTCATTTTTGTTTAATATACATACAACTTGGATTATGAAATCACTAATGTAATTGTTCAACTTGTTTATTCTACAATACAGGTGAGTTGCTGAATTGCGTTAAGGTGCTTTGTGTAAATGCTTGCGGATGATGCACGGACAAAAAATTGTAAATAGAGAAACGAGGCATGTAAATAGATATGATCAGAAGTTTGTATATATGGAATTCTTTTCTTTATAGTTGGCCTTTTACTTTAGTAGCAGATAGTAGCAAGTTACTGACTATATTATATCATCTTGCTCACATGATACAACAAAACAGTGACAATTGTATAAAGCCAGTTGACCCCCTTCCACGCAATCATACACTGAATTTGTTAGAAGCTTTTCATTGTTTTCGACAAATGTCATTGGTTTATTGTATGATGATTTGTATACAAGTTTCTTTATTAGATATTTGTTGATGTATGTGGGATTTTGGGACAGGGAACTAATTTGTGCTGCCTTTATGCAACTAAGAGGTTGTCATAAAGGTTGCAGATTCCTTCTCTATGAAGTAAAAGATATGTATATTTCGTTGCAGATACTATTTTGTATAGAGTTCTCGTTGACTCATCAGGTGTTGGCTGTTGCCCAGCGACAAAATGAAATGTATAACCCTGGCTAATAGTATGTAAACCAATGGCAGTATGGTTTTAACTATGATGATACAGTATTTTTTTCATCACCTTTGTTCATGTGCTGCATATCAAAGGCAAGGTCACTGAAATTGCTATGTTTACTTGCATTTTGTGCATAAACTTTTTATTTTATCGTGGTTACACGTTCGCACTAGTACATAGTTTAACAGGTAGTATAAGTTTTAGCTTTGCTTAGCTGGCTGAAACTCCGTCTTTAGTCTAAGTCGACTCTTATAATTTGATTTGATATAAAGTTTCAAATCTAGTTTTTTTTAACTTCAGAAAGGAAGTTATCTGGCTTTCATTTGACTACATCTTTATGGTAAGTGCCATTGCTTTTGTTCCCAAATGGTATTGCTTTACTAAGATTATGGAGTGTATGAAAAAGTTGCTTCTTTACTAAAGGAAAAGAGACAATACTTCAAATATACTTTATATAGTTTATATATAACTAGAAGGGTACACACACAATGCGGCAACCTCAAATATGTAGTGTTAGAACCTGTTGTTAATTCCGTTGTTCTAACACTACATTAAAGATGTTCTTCGCTAAATATTAGTAATTAGATAACATCAATGTTATTATTCCAAGGTTTGCTAATTTTCTCTAAACATTCTACAAGTCAAGTAAACATTTATATAGAACTTTATTTGATGTATTCGAAGTCTATAGAATTAACATAGAGTTTATAATTAATTATCATTACTTGACATGCAAATGCACTAATTTGATGAATTTGAGATGCAAAAGTCTAACTTAATGTGTTTTTAGTATTCTTATATCAATAGTGTTTTTACTGGAAAACTTGCTAAGATACTAGACTCCGTTTTATACCTACAATACAATGTCGACCATTTTCATGCTTAAGAAAATCAACTAACTATAATTACTAATTATTTTTGTTGGAATCTTAAACACCAAGCAACTCGAAAATATATTATAAATTCCAATTGTACCTCCCCGAAAAGACGACTGTCATTATCTATTTGATTTATCAAAAAGTAGCTTTATTTATATCATTATCATTAGCTTTTATTTGGCTTTAATAGAGATTTTATTAATGTTATATGCATAACCATTTCTGAACATTATAAAACGATGTAGTTTTGTAGATTTTGGTAAAAGTTATAACCCTACAAGCTACAATTATTGTGACATATGGTTACGACCTAAGTAGTTTTGCACGACATAATGTTCATTTCGGTAGTATTAATAAATTTAATACAGTAACCTAACCATGTTTATGCATATGACTAAAATGAACTACTATTAATATATTAATATTCAATAGGTGGGTTGTATTCACATGGATCCTTACAAAATGGTGGAAACCAAAGAACTAATCTAAGCGCTTGGATCAAACAATCATCAAAATCCAATCTAACATGATTGGTTACTTTGGTAAATTACTCTGGCGACATTGTCCAATCATATTTCATTGGTCAAGCCAATCAAGCTTGATTGGTTACTCCGGCGAATTACTCCGGTGAATTACTCCGACGACATTTTCTAATCATATATGATTGGTTAAGCCAAATCAAGCTTGATTGGTAATCACTAAGACATTAACGCCATCGAATCTTCTACGACAACTTCTCCGGTTAATCAATTTCGTTTTTGGGTGGATACGGAACCGGCCAGAGGCCCTTATCCGTTCTATACTGACCGTCAAGGGACGCATATGGGAATGGTATGG
>JANDBE010000048.1:24614274-24625631 GCA_024320915.1 Erigeron philadelphicus
ATGTGTAAGATGAACGTGATGAAAAAAAAACGAAACTTAAAAAGTCGTCAAAAGTATATACAATTGCATCTCTAATGCAAGAGGACGAAATTTTAAGACTACCCATGCTTTGCTTTTCGTCTAACGATTTACGGTTTGTGAGATAAAAGTTTTTTTGTGAATTAAATAAAATTCTATTAATTTAATAAAACAAGAGAGAGATAAAAAAATAGAGAGTGACAAAACTACCCCTCTAGTTTTGAAAGGGTTTTTTATTTTTAATCTAATCCATCCATTTCTTTTGATCTAATGGTGGAGATGAGTTCCTTGGTTCTTTTTTATTTAATGGTTCCTAATTAACCCCACCTCTATATATATATATATTCTGTATATAATCATTTGATGATTATTTTATTCGGTTTGTAATAATAATTTTTCATTACTTAAACAATAATTAGTATTACGTAGCTATAGCTACCTCACATCAGGAATCAACCTCAAATCAAAGTAGTAAGAACTTTTATAAAAAAAAAAATTATATTCTTTATATTAATATAATACTTTTGTCGTTTAAAAAAAATAAGAACTTTTATAAATAGCTAGCTAGAGTAAAATAAATACAGTGAAATCTTTATAAGTTAATAATAATCCGACAAATACATTGTATAAATTTAACGAGATATTATTATATCAATAAATTAATAGTTATTAATTTAAAGCGGTTTCATGATGTATGAACAAACAACATGTGATCGAGTAACATGGGTTATAAGATTAGCACGTACGCATACGCACACAATTATTAGCTTACAACTTAAAATTATAGTTACCTATTACTTTTATTGCATGATGCAGGGTCGGCCCTGCATACAGGCGGGTTGGGCGATAGCCCTGAGCAACAGGTGATTAGGGGCATAAGGTCCTGAGATTTATTAAAACTAGATCGGAGCATGTTTTAAGATCTAAAGTTGTTATTATACAGTTTTCAAATAATCGAATATTTTATAATATTTGAAATATGTTTTATGTTGTTATGGTGAAGTTTATAATGACAATAGAACTTAAGTTTCTGTAATAATGGAGGTTTTTTAGGTGAGTTTTCATGATGAAGATGATGCACAGACCATAGTACACATTTTATCTCTTTCATTTTTATTTTTTTTAATAAAAAAACCTTTATGGTAATTTAAAAGTTAATTGCTTTGTATTTTAGGCCATTGTCCACTGATGGTTTATTTTACTTGTGATACTCCGATTTATCTTTTACTTTTTGTCTGATAATAAAGGATTTGACGTCGTAACTATTAGCACATTATTACATATTCAACAAATTTGACTTAAAAACTAAATACTAATCAAAATGTTACAATTAATTATTTTATATTAATATAAATACTATTTTTAATTTAACTATATATGTATGATTTTTTTCTACTACAAGATAATTCATGTTTTTCCTTTTTATTGAAATGGCACCGAGACATTATCTTAGATGCTTGTAATGTGAAACTTTTTCACAACTCATAAGATTTTATTTCAAAAAATCAAATGTATAAATAAGTTCTAGTTTAACAATGTTATAAAAGCTTAGGTCGTTTACCTAAAAATTTATATATGGGGCAAATTTTAATTATCTGGCCCTGAGCATCAGATTACTCAGGACCGGCCATGAGTCTGCATGGTACATACTAGATTCTACATATGTTTACTGATTGTCAAAATTATATTAGGTGAAATAACTTGCGTAATTTATTGATTACTATAGGTTTTAGACTTCTAATTAAAATAAAACAACTATTAAATTAGAACAAATTAAAAAATAGATTTTTCATCATTAAAAATTATCATTAAACATGAAAATTATCATGCATCAATATATATACGTGTGCTTCGTGTATATTAGTGTATCATGATCCAATGATCAAGATCTTAAACTATTTATTTTATTTTAATATTTTTTTTTATAATAACCAACTTCATATTATATATTCATAAATCCTTAAACGTTTGTCTAAGTTGTTCAAGTCTCTTGTATCCCACACATCAACATTATATTACGAGTTACTATTCGCTAATTTTTGATTTTAAAATAGATTAAAATGTTTGGATTAAAGTTGTTGTTAATATAAACATAAGAAAATGTCTGGATCAAATAATCTGAAATGGTTAGCTGAATTAATTAGTTGTTTTTAAATGGAATACAATCATAAGAAATGACTTATCAACCACTTAGGTAATAGCCTAGTGATCATCGCGTCACCAAATTCTTCGACTGGTCTTACAAAGCGCATGTTTGATTCTCACAAAGAAGATTAAATTGGTAGTTTACCTTAACCTTATCTTAATACGGGGTTATGCGCGTGCTTTAGGCACATACGATTAAAAGGTTTTTATCAATTTACCTTTCATATATATCTCATTTTAAAGGCATAATTACATATATGTCTTAGGTGTAAATTTTTAATGCATAAATATAATGCTTTTAAAGCATGCTTTAGACATATATGTAATTATGTATTTAAAATGAGACGTATATGAAAATCTTTCGGATATAAATAATAACAATAGTTAATAAATAATATAAAATAATAATAATAATACCCAATGAGCTGCTTTCTCCAAACATTCCCCAAATTAAAACATAAACAAAACAAAAAATATGCCCTTTTTTCCACAATACTTAAAACCGCCACTACCACTCTCACGCCGGCGACCACCATCACCACCACCACCACTTTCTTCCAGATCTCTTTCTTCACTTTAATATTTAAACTATTTACTTCAATATTTTACCCCATTTTATTACTGTTCCCAAAAAAAATAAAAAAATAATAAAAAATAAATTAATGGAAATTATGAGCTGTAATAATAAGTTCCAAATGTTCGATTCATAATTCTTGGGAGTTGGGTTTTTAATTTCATATGGCGAAAAGGGTTTACGAAGTCTGGAAAGGAAGAAATGTAAGATTTCTTAAATTTTGAATTTTGACTTTTCATTTTGGTTGTTTGACTTTTTTGGTTATCTGGGTCAGGTTAAGATTTGATTTTATTTAGTGGGTGTGTTTTTGTTTTTGATTTAATGTGAAATTTAGAATTTTCTTGATTTTAGGTTAAAGTGATGCGATATAGATTTGAAATATTGTTAGTTTGATTGATTAGAGAAAGATGTAAAAGCTGAAAGAATAGTTTGCTGTGTGCTCGTTACGAGTGTTGAAAGAATTTCGGGTGTGTGTAATGCGTACGTAAAACAATGTTAGGCGATATAAGACCATGATGCTTTTACAGAGTAGAAAAGATAGAAATTGTTAATGTAGTGGTTCACTTGATAAGAATGGTATTGATAGTGTGTACTCTAGTTGAAAACCCGCGATTGTTTACTTATATGATTGTGGTTGCTTTAACATGCTGTCAGTGTTGCTACTACGACCGTAGAGATTTTATTGTGCTTGTCCTAAGGTTTATAGTTACAGTATAGTTGTAAGGACTTGAAGGCTAGTATGATGCATAAATAAAACAATATAAGGCAACGTATGTGGAGGTAGGAGGATCTAGGTTGTTGAAAGTTATTGTAACTTTTGAGGAGCCTTCATATAAGAAGAGGGAATTCACTACCTTCATTGCTTGCATCTCTTAGATTAAGACTTAGCGATGTGACAATGTTGTCTCGTATACTTGTGAATAGGTCGATGCGCATTATGTTTATTTTGTCTTTAGCTTAGCGTTTTCCTGTGAAAATATGCATTCTCTGGTTGAACATCGTAAATTGGTTAGTGATTGCAATTGGTGATAATTGTGTTGTGAGTAATGTACTAATGTAGCTACTTGAACCCATATGCAACATCTGGTTTTTGTTGCTTAACATGTTTCTTGGCATTTGGGTATTAGTTATTGTTTATAACATTAAATGCATGGAAACCGAACCCTGCACGTTGTTTTTGGTGTTGTATGGGAGAAACTATGATGGTAAAAATTGTAGAATACTCAGCAGTTGATCATCTGTTGGAAAATGGTTTTTTGATAATGTGTGATAAGGTGAGCAAGATATGTGCTTATTCCTATTATGAGTGCAGTGTTTGACTTGAAATTCGACACTCTTTTTATCAACTAATATGAATCTTTATATGTCCTATATGTAAGAACCTTGAGACCAAAATAAATGACAGAAGCTTTGGCCAAAATCGATAGTCTCTTTTACTTATGCATGATGATCAATAGTTAGTTACTTTACTTAATGTCAGCCTTGCTTTATCCTTATAGCCTTTATGCAAAAAGCTAAGTATGGTTAACTTATTCTTTTTTATCAGAAATTCTTTCTTGGAGGGAGGTTGATATTTGGTCCTGATGCTAAATCTTTACTTGCCACGTTTTCACTTATCACTGTTCCTGTCGTTATTTTCTGTATATTTGTTGGAAGACATCTTCGACACGAGTTCCCGTCTTATAATGCAGGATACGTCATCAGTGTAGCAGCAATCGTCTTTACAATCTTTGTTAGTTTTCTAACACTCTTGATCTCTCTAAGCTGGAAATAATCACTTATTATGCATATGTTTGTAAACCAATATCTCAAATAGACATAAAGATGCATGTTTTATCAAACAGCATGTGCTTTTGGTTAAGGCTGAAATAAGAATAATAGCTGAAAGGAAATAGTTGAATGGATCAAACTGGTCAAAAGTTGCCAAAAGGTTATCTTTAACTCATAAAATCTCCCAAATAAACTTACTAAAAGATTATTATAATTTTTGTGTAGTATAATTATTATGATCATATTCAGCTGGCTAATTGTTTTTGAAAGAGGAAACTTCTACAAAATTTTCACCCCTGTTCCAAAAAGTACCCGCTTTGATCCTTCACAACATTATCTAACCTGTCCTTATTACCCACATCTACTTGTGATGATTGCTTGGTTGATTTTCTAGGTGCTAGCGCTTCTTCTACTTACTTCATCCCGTGATCCTGGAATTGTTCCTCGTAACTCGCATCCACCAGAAGAAGAGTTTCGTTATGAAGCTGGAGGAAGACAAACACCAACCTTACAATTCCCACGAACCAAAGAAGTTATGGTTAATGGGATTGCTGTTAGAGTCAAATATTGTGACACATGCATGCTATATCGTCCTCCTCGTTGCTCTCATTGCTCCATATGTAACAACTGTGTTGAACGTTTCGATCACCATTGTCCCTGGGTCGGCCAATGCATTGGACTGGTATGGTTTCGGTAGTTTTTTTACTACAGTAGACGTTTCAACCAATTTACTTATGAATGGACCAGTTTTGGTTATGTTATATCTCAAGGGGGTCAAATCAATAGGTTAACATAACAAGGACAGGTCAAATTGGTCAAAATGGCTTAGAGTTGCCCAAAGTCCATTTTGATGCTTACAATTTCCTGAATTTCTTTTCCAAATATCTAAACCATCATATTAAGGATTCTGCTAACCATATTATTAACAGTAATGTTATGGCAATCAATGGAGAAAAAAGGTTTTTGTGGGTCAACCTGACCTGGCTAGTCCTTTCGACCAAAGACTAATAAAAGGCTAAAAGTCTTGTTTCAATTCCAAGCTCTTTCTGACCTGTGTTTCAATTGCCTGGCCTGCCTGCGTCCTCTACTTTTGATAGTCATGTTTTTTTCTTCTGTTATCTAATGGTGATTATCTTGTGATCCAGCGGAATTACCGTTTCTTCTTTCTATTTGTTTCTTCGGCAACACTTCTTTGTATTTATATATTCTCGATGTCGGCTTTATACATCAAGATTTTGATGAATGATTACGAGAGTACAGTTTGGAAAGCAATGAAAGAATCTCCTGCATCGGTTGTCTTAATGGCTTATTGTTTTATTTCACTCTGGTTTGTTGGCGGCCTCACAGGATTTCATCTTTATCTTATTGGTTCGAACCAGGTTAGTATAGCTTCCATTTTACAGTTATCCCAGAGTTTAGATATGTGCTTCGAAAGTAATCATCTCGCTGTTATCGGTTTTAACTGTTGGGTAACCTGCTTTTGTTGCTGTTATCTGCCTTTATAAGGGTAGAATATTTCTCTTTATTGTTTGTTTGAAGCTAAGCTGAAAGAAAACTTATTACCAAATGGTCAATTTAAATTACTTGTACAGCCTTACTCTATACATTACGTCCATAGATAAGAGATTTTACTTCTATACTCGATACATTATAAAAGTATTATTAGTTACAACTTCAAATGCAACAAACACAATTATATAGGATTTTGGATGTGCCTTTTGAAAGTGATCATTTTATTATTACTGGATGTGCCTTTCAGATAACCTATACCTACTTATAATCATTTGATATTCTAGGGAAATAATCGGCCTTTGATAATAGCGGCAACATGACATATTATCTGAACTAGAATAAAATAACTCAGGTTCCCTTATTTAGTTTGTGACAGCCTTGAGTATTCAAATTTTGGCAGTAAATCAACACCATTAAATGTAATTAACTTCCTGCAGCAGAAACATGTCCAAATACTACTTCCAGCTGCATTTTAGGGATTATCTTAAATTGAATCTTTAGATTAATCAAATGTAAATAAATGGGCCGGTTGAAAAAAGTGTTTGTGTGTACTGCTGATTTTTAAAGTTGTAATATTCTGAGTATCCAATGTTTAAATACTCAACTTATCTAAGAAATTAAGAGATAAGATGACCAAGAATGTCACTTTTGTGACAAAGTAGATGGTTTATGAAATGGAAAAAGAAGTTTCTTAAGTTAGGTAATGACAAGGTATATAAGTAATTTTGTTAGTCCAAAACTGATAAATTTGACTAAGTTAGCTGAAACATATTCTTCTATCAGAACAATAACAACTAATCACTCTGACTTTTAGGTGCAATAATCAGATAGTTAGTCCCAAAACATAAATCTGAACACCCCCTTGTAACTCGTTGATTATATGATTTTTTCTATCCATTTAGTGTTACAGAATTACTTTTGTAGTTTCATGAGTGTTATCTTTCTTTGATTTTCAGACTACATACGAAAACTTCCGGTACAGATCAGATAACAGATACAATGTTTATAATCGGGGTTGTCTAAACAACTTTCTTGAAGTTTTCTGCACAAAGATAAAGCCATCACGGAACAAATTCCGAGATCCGATCCAAGAAGTGCAGCAACCACCTCCAACCACCGCACGTGAATCTGCTACTGATGATGGTGGCCTGGAGGACCGCCGTGTGAAAGTAGAAGATGATATGGATATTGGAGGTGATTTATTAAAGATCTCGCAACGTCATAACATTGACGGTATTGAATCAGATATACGTAGCAGAGGAAATGTCGAAGAAGCTTAAGCTCGGGTTTTTTTGGTAACAGATGTTTTTTTAGGTAGTCCAAGTCACGAAGGTGTGTGGATGATGTAAATGTTTGAGAGGGCGAAATTGTCGTTTTGAGTATTGGTTGCCACAGGTTGGGTTCCTGTTGATTGATGCATTTGTGTAATGGTGTGTTGTTCTGGATTAATCTAGAGGTACTGGCTTCATTCTTTGTGTAAAGTAAACTATTCAAGACTTCTTTCTCAACATGCCAAATTGTTTAGTTTGTGTTGTTGGTACGTAGGAAAGGTAATGTTGGGCAAAACTTTGGCCATGATCAACAAATCGAAAAATTGATCTGGGATCAAACCAAATGTAAGTACAATCGGAGCCGCAAGATAGAAATAACTTCAAAATACAATTATAACTAGATGAAAAACAAATAAAGTTATTGCAGTATTATATTCGATTTAATTGTCAAGTAGGTCGAATTTTTTCTGATCCATCTTTCGATACTCCCTTGTAGAGGAAGACCTCGGAACACGGGTCAGATGCTCATCGATCATACCACCATACTTGGCTGATAATCTTTTTGCGCCCGGTAAAGGAGGTCTGTTCTTGATGTTCATTTTTGCGTTCGGGTGTGACTCACTCATTTGTTTTTGGTAGCGTTGATATAAATTATCGGGAGATGGCAAAGGAGCCGGTGTTTCTTGGGTTGGACTTGGCCTTATGCTGGGTGAAGACGGGCTTCTTTTGGTCATCATGAGCTCGTCACTTTTCTTGGTAGCGTCTGGTTTGGTTTCCCTATCGACTTCTGGCTCGTTTCCGGCCACCTGTAACACGAGACATCCATTGGTGTTATTATATATGTTTGTAGCGCATTCTCCAATATATATAGAGATGAAAGTGATTGATTTGGAAATAAATGAAGAGAAATAAAAGCATTTGTGTAATCCAGTTTTTTTATGTTATCTAACATTATGACCTTACCTTACCCTTCACCATGTTCATGTCAAACAGTAAAGGGTTAGGGAAAGTCCACACACAAGAATGTACCTCTTTCAAAGTGGCTGATTCCAGGTTCGGATTTTGGACCGTTTGATCATTTTTCTGTTGCTCTTTCAGTTTTCTAGCCTTTTGTCGTGTCCTCGCCTTTCTAAGCCTACAAAGAAAATGATAAGAAAAATACACTAAGTACTCTTATGTTTCCTTAAGACGTATCAAAAATTCAAGAAGCTTACTTTCTTATCTCGTTTGTTTGAGCCAAATCATCTTCGTCTACTTGAATGACAGGCAAACCACTTAAATCACACGCCCATGGGCTAGTGTGAAAGAACTACAATGATTGTATAGTTCATGTTATTTCAAACATGTCAATGTCAATGCCATCATGAAGGGTTTGTTATAACTCTCACCTCGTGTTGGAGAGCAGAGCTAGCCGAACCACGATAACCAGGATCTAGAGCAAGAAGAACCATTAGGAGTCCAACAGCTGATCTTGGATAGTCTCTAAACGCTTCACGAAGATTTGGTTTGTATGAATGTGGAGGTCTAAACGTCGTTGATAACTTTAGTTTCTTCCAATAATCATCCGATGGTGACCCACAAAGCTTGAAAATCTTGTGAAGTTGCTCAACCTGTATCCAAATAAACTTACCATTATGATGTGGATACTTATTATTAGTTATTAAAGGTGGCAAATAGCCTGTTTACTTGTTACAAATTTTCTGACTTGGGTTTATCTCAAACAAAATCAAACCCTAAAATCAAGCTAAAAGCAAACGGATCCAATGGATACAAAGGATCACACATGTTTATTTTTGGTGCTTATTTTCATTGTATAGTGTCAATCGGTTTTATTCAAGGATTTATATATTTTTTGAAGGTTTACCCAATCCACCCAGTCTGCAGTCTCCTTTTGACCCTGACTCAAAAATGAACTGTTTTCACCCAAACTTGTTTAGACTTTTAATCAACTAAGCCATTTTGCCACCAATACTAACTATGAAGTCTCAAAACTAATTACTTGCAAAAACATGAAATCAGCAATTGATATTTGCGTTGGATTTTGAACTGACCTCGGTCCTCCCAGGCAAAATGGGTCTTCCAGCAAACATTTCAGCCAAGAGACAACCAGCACTCCAAAGATCAATACCTGGTCCATAGCGTGTCGCACCTAAGAGAAGCTCAGGGGATCGATACCAAAGTGTCACTACGCAGTTAGTGAGAGGCTGTGGTTTTGTGGGATTGTAATAGTTTGCAAGCCCAAAATCGGCTATTTTTAGATTCCCACTTTTATCAATCAGTAAATTCGACCCTTTGATATCTCGATGCAGAATTCCTCTTTCGTGACAGTGCTGAAGACCCGAAAGCAATTGGTGCATATAAAATTTCACCTAAGGAGAAATATTAGGCTGTTGTTAGAACGACTAGTTTTATAACAGTATAACCCGGAAATAAGCAAAATATATCAAATTAACCTGTGGCTCAGTAAGCCTTTCATCAGGCCTAGAAATGATCCTAGATAAATCGGTTTGCATATAGTCGAAGACTAGATATAAACTGTATTGCATCCGTGACGTTGCTAAGCCTAAGAGCTTCACGATATTGGGATGATCTAGCTTCCGCAACATCATGATCTCTCGTGCCATAAACTTTATGCTTTCAGGCTCAGAAGTGTTGAAACGCACCTTCTTTAAAGCTACAATCTTTTTGGTTTTGCGATCTCGTGCCTTGTACACGTTGCTATAAGTCCCTGACCCAACCTATATACACACGCAAAAAAAAACCTAGCTCTTTAGTTTTCACCATGAACTATTTAATTTTTTGTAATGATTTTAATATTTAAAGTCCGGTGGACAAAATATAATACAGGGAGAGTATTTATTGTGTATTCCAGTTTATGTGTCCGTACGCCCATACCAGACGTTATTGACGTACGGACACATACCATTATTAAATAAAAAAAATGACAGAGTGGTGACCTTGTCAAGCTTATCATAAGCGTCAGCACTCTTCGGGACCAAACCATCAAGAGCATCTTTAGGGACATTATCCGTGAGCCATTTCGGCCAACCATCAACCAACTCATCTTGATCATCCGAACCACTACCTCTCCTCATCACACCACCACTATCACTACCACCACGACCACCACCACTGCTACTAGTCCCACCACCGCCACCACTTCCACTACTCCTACGAGTCCCTTCTTTCCCCTCCCTCTCTTCTCTACCACTCATCACAACCTTTTCCTTCCGACCACCATTACTACTAGTCGAATTCCTACTACCTGAAATAGACTTTCTTGACCCTTTCACATACCCATTTTCCATTTTCAACTTGTGAAGACCTTGATGAGATAAATCCATCATTGGCTTAGTTGGTGCACAACCCATATAGGCAAAAACTATGTAACTTATGATGTGTGACAGTCTGTTTGGTGGTGGATTGAAGGTGACATTGTCAAGAAATTTTGATTTTTGTAGTTTTGGATTAATGGGAGATGAAACAAATGCAGGCTTTTTTGGATTCAATTCAAGTTGTTCAAATTGTAAGTTTGACAAATTATTTTAGCCGGCCATTGGCCTGCAGGCCTATGAGATACCATATATTAACTTCATATATACATGTGTCGAATGAATATAGTTCTATATATATGTGTGACTTCTTTTGTTTGTTCAAAATCGTTTATTTTTATATAAAATACAATACAATACAATATCATCTAGTGTTTCTTTTGTTTAGCCGCAATGATAAGTTACTTAAAGGGCAATCTAGCCTAAGTTTAATAAACTAGTACAAAACTTTATACTAATCAATATGATTATTTATTTTGTCTTTTGTTATTTATCGAGTAGCTAGGAAGAAACAGACAAATTCATGCATTGCACAAATAAAAAATTTCAAACAAGGATCTTCCCTCTAGTTAAGTTATAGAGTAGAATTTCTTATAATTTTATGAAATTAACAAATGTTTTTTTTTTTTTTTTGTAAAGTTATTTCAATTCAGACTGTTGGGGGTAATTTTAACCAGCGATCTGTGGACCTCCAACCCCCTCCTCATGGAAAATACCTTGAGATGAGAAACCCAA
>JANDBE010000048.1:24641734-24655764 GCA_024320915.1 Erigeron philadelphicus
AGGGTGATATATCACGTTAGGAGCATCGGCAAGTTTTATCGGCACGTATTCCGGCAATAGAAGCCAAGAAAAACGTATTCCGAGCCTCAAAATCGAAAACCCCCAAAAAAAATTTTAGGTTTCCGGCGAGGGGCACAAGAACCGAAAAAAAACGGTCAAACACAAAAGCTCCCAACGTTCACAACCATCGGCCAAAACTAGCCGATTTATATAGCCAACACTTGCCGATTTTGCTTGCCGAAACAAACCGATGATGATGCTATAGAGTAGCCGATATGTCGATGCTTGTCGTTGTTTTTTGCCAATAAAACTTGCCGACTACACCCTTGCTCCTAACAAGACAATTTTGAATTCGATCGTGCCTAAGAAAGTAAACATTTTTATATGACGCCTCTTAAAAGATAGACACCATTCAACCTGAGCAAACGTGGAGTGGAGCTTCTATCTATTATATGCCCCTTTTGTCAGAACCATGCAGAATCTACTAATCATTTGTTTTCGTCTTGTCGAGTTTATGTGGAACTCCACTCACATCTTGAAACATGGTTGCGGGTGAACATTCGATGGACACTCCTATAAACACCTCGTCAGAAGTCACGGAATGGATTCATCATAGCCATTTTCCTAGAAGATACAAAGATGTTGTAGAGGCAGTTATGTTTACTTCGTGGTGGGCATTATGGAAATATAGAAATGCACGTGTCTTTAAGGGTGTTTCGGAGTCTGTATTGCATTCTATTGTTTCGGTCTCTTTTCATGGATTTCTGTCTGGACTAGGAAAACATCTATTTCATGGCATTTGTGGGCCATGAGTCCTTGGTTATTGTAACTGTAGTTTTTTTTGAACCTTCAACGTCTTGCCAAAGTTTTTAAATTTCATTAATAAAAGTTGGCTGTTCAAAAAATATAAAAAACAAAGTTCATTAAACAAGAAAGGTAGTTAAAAACACACAATAACAGAGCATTATTTCAGTGCACTTAAGTGATAACGTGGTTCAAACGGCAAGACACTTTAAACATGAAAAGAAGTTAAGATTTAAGAGCACAATAATAGAACGTTACTTCAGTGCACTTAACCTGATATTGAAACGTAGGAAACTTAGCAAAAACATATTTTGACACACGGGTTATAACAAAAAGTGAATGAACAAAAAAGTTTCAAATCAACTGGCCAGACCTGGGTTGACTGGATCTATCTTGAACCACACCAACAGTTGCCCATTTAGACTCGATCAAGTCGCATGTTTCAACTCATTAACCAACCCGGCATATCCATCAATTGTCATTTCTGACAGAAATCAACAACAGCAGGATAGAGGGACAAAGATGCATAAAAATTAAAACAGTAGCAATCCAGATATGTCAAAGTTTCATACATGTAAAAAACCACTATATATAATTAAACATCAAATGATCCACACAACTTGCATTCATCTATGAGAACAATAACTGATTCTCTACTACCAAACTTGCTTTTTCTTCACCAAATTCTTTTCCAACCTTCACCACTAGTTTAATGGAACGGACTGCTGTTTTGACGTTTTAAAGCATTCTATTGAACCACGGACACTTGGTAAAAGTATGCCTTAACTCTCAAAAACCCTTTAATGTTTTGACGTATGCATGTAGATGGGACTGAAAAGTTCTCAATGATTAGAAGGATCATGACCTGTGCTATCTGCATGCATGTCCATTGAAGAATCCTGATGTTCATGGGTCTTGACACCGGATCCTTCCTGGGATATATGATAGTTCTGAAGACTGCGACGAACGGGGCTCGATAAAGCATTGGAGAATATGTAGTTTCTAGATGGCTGATCATTGTACTCGCACCGGAATCCACTTGATGATCCGGAATTTATGAATGGGTTTGCCACTTGCGTGTGCTGCTGACTCTGCTGTACAGCTCTTGGCGCCATTGATGGCTCCTCCACAGAATGCTCTAGCTCAGCCTGCACGTAATGTACTTGATTATTTAATGCATAGATGTGGTGAAGGCATATACAGAAGTACGCATGTAATGGTTTGAACGAGGGATCACATATTGATTTATACTTATGGTGGCTAATTCGACCTAGTTGAAAGATCAATATAAACTATATTCTACAATCAATAAAAGCAAGTGCTTCAGGCCAACATTCCAATTTAAACTTTGGAGACAATACATCAAGCATTATACTGATTATAACTGTATGAAACCTATGAAAAAAAAAAAGGCTCATAAATACAAAGGGTAGACACCCTAGCAGGCCATCCATCTCCCGGAACTTGTCAGGCATGATGATCACTTATCAACACAATGGCCTAGAAAAGCAATTATAAAATGAAGAGATTTTTTTTGTTCTATTATGGCCATTGATTCTACTATCCAGACCTTGATACAACTTTATAAACCGGAAAAAGAAAATAGCTAAGAAAAATAAATCCAAGCATGGCCAAACAACCACTCCTAACTTATCTTAGGTACAGCGAGATTGCATTAGTAGACGGGTTCATATCCATAAGTTAACCAGGACAATATGTCTCGATGCAAGAGGCCAAATCAGATTAAATATGGATGAGATTGACTTGTAGAAAGTAATAATACATGAATAGAAATATGCATGCCAAATTAATAATATAATATGAAAATGCATTAGTGGTAAGTTGCATTGTAGAAACCTACTAACCTCAATATAGGCAAGTATATCTTCCGAGGTCACTCTCAATCCTTCAGCATCGTGCTTGGAAATCCATTGATAGAGCTTTTCCTGCAACATGAAATTTCGGTCAACTTAGAGCTGAAATAAGACTACCCACTGATGTTTAACTTCATTAAGATACAACAAACTAGACATACAATGAAATTAACAAAGTTATGAAGTAATATATTAAGGAGAACCATTAAACATGTACCACCATAATTAGACATCTCAATACAAGGTAAAAAAGAGAAACAAAGTATCCTTTTGGGAAGAGTATCGGAAACTCGTATGAGCCTCAGCTCAGCTAATTAGGATTTAATAGTAGGATACTAGAGCCTAAAGAAAAGAGAATACAAAATTTGGACCTTAACCTGTATAGAAAAGACAAAAAAGATATTTAAACAAAGTTAGGGCCTTAACCTGTATAGAAAAGAGAGGTGATATGTACACAAAACTTGGAACTTAACCTACATATAAAAGGGAACAAAGGTATGTAGAAAAGTTTGGAACTTGCCCTGTATAACAAAAAGAGGTGATATGTACACAAAAATTGGACCTTAACCCATATAGAAAAATTTAAAGGGGAAAAATATATGACAAAGCTTGGACCTTAACCTATATAGATATAGAAGTGATGTGTATGCACACTTGGACCTTCAAATAAGGGACTCCTTATATATATAATAACCAAATCATTACAAAAAAATAAAAAAGTTGGTAAAATTCTCACTATTTTATTAGCATCAAAATGTGGACCTTAACCTCAAAAAAAGAGAGATGATATGTACACACAAATAAAACTAATGTGTCCTTTTGTAGAGGACTGATGTTATATGCATGGGCTTCGATCTAGTTCAGTTAAAAGAAGAATCAGCAAATAAAGACATAGAAAATTCCCCATAGACCTATAAAAAGACAAGAAAAATTTATGATTTATTCCCTACATACAAAGGATTAACCAAATCATTAAATAAGTAGAAAAAATAGACACACACAAGAAAAATTATCACTTTCGCGCTTTCTAGAAGAGATAACTGATCTCTAGAAACATGAATAAACCACTTTGTTATTCAAATAACCGTCTCGGGTGGCTATCAATCACATCCACTAGCCTACCAATAATGGACTTGCGCCCAAGCATAATGATTAACTTCATACACCAAACTTACATTGTATCCCAACATATATACTATCTATAGTGTCTTTCCTAGTTTCACCACATCATCTTTCATCATTTTAAATTTTACTTATGTATTCATTAGCGTCTTTCCTAGTTTCACCACATCATCTTTCATCATTTTAAATTTTACTTATGTATTCATTAGCAGTGTGTAACAACTAACAAGTGCTTTGCTGAACCATATTAACCTGGTATCATAAAAATGATACCAGCTGGAACATTTCAGAAAAAAAAAAAGTTTCCCCTCTTGTTTTATAAGGCACAACATATGTACATTTTAAGCCAACTAGTCACTTTGGTAAATGCATAAAAGCATAAGTAGATGGTAGGAACAAACAAGTACAAAGATTTCATATGCACATAAAAGAGAGTTCTGTGACTTCCTTCTTAACCACTCTGGTGATCATATAAGTACAAACAATATACTACTGTCATCACAAGCTTCAACAGGTATCAAACGTCACGTGTTCATCTCTAGAATGTTTAAAAAACAGATATTCCACTCAATACACATTGTTACACGCCTTCTTCCTTGAAAAAAAAAACCTACATGTTGCCTAGAAATGATGTGTCCTCACGGCTATAGAAAATCGGAAGCAGTTTTGTTCTTATGCTTCAACATACGGTCAAGGATGTTGTACTTATTAACAAGTTGGTAGAAGCCTAAGCCTGTATCAAGAAGCTTACATTGTATAGCAACTTCCGTTTAAGCATCATAAAGGTAAGACATTTGTCATAGATATTACATTACAACACCACTCGCAAGACCTTATCAATTCAACTAATGTGAGATAACACCAAACGCTACTTCCTTAAAACTAAACCATCATTAAAAACAAAAAATAACTTACATTTCTATTCATCCCCAATATTTCAAGATTAAACATATCATCTATCAAACAAAAGTATACAACTAAATTAGCTAGTAAAGATTAAAGAACAGTAAGCAATCACTCCAAATTATCGACAAAAAACACATAGCATTAAAGTTTCGGCTAAGCCTAGCCCTAAACACACCTTAGTACTCTATAATTACCAATTCTACGAGTAATGCTACAAACACACATCTTTAGAAAAACTTGTGAGTACTATAAAACACATTCGTTAAAACCCGGCCAAAAATTTACTCCCTTTTCCAACTAGGCAACAACATTTAACTAAAATTTAGCTAATCAAATATAACCAATAAAACAATAATTTATTCTTAAAAAAGATAAAAGCACCAGCACAAATACATACATACATTATTATATAGACATACATATATCAGTTTACAATCTCAAGTCAAATAATATTATAAAAATATAAAAAAGTTAATTAATTTAAGTAAAAAAAGCTAGGGTTTTTAGAAATGAAATACTAATGATATTAAAAATGATCAAGAAACAGTCATAATAATAATTATAGAAATATATAGATATAGAAATAGATATACCAATCCATGGCGTTCGCCGGAGAGAAAAGAAAGCTTCTGTTGATTCATTCCTTGGGAATAAAGCTGCGATAATGAATTCGCGGCGTTGCAAAACGTCGAGTACATCGTCCGATCCACTTCATCTAAACTTGTTGCTAATGATTTCCTTTTTTTCGCCATTTTTTATTTTATATTTATCAAATTAAACCCTATTGGTTGGTTCAATCTAAATAAGCATATATATATTTATGTATCTAATTATATTTATGTTTTTCCGGCGAATAGATGGATGGATGGATGGATGCCGGAATGATAAGAAAACGGTGGCAATGTGGAGGAGGGTTTGTTGGTGCGTGTGGGTGTGGATTTTGTGTTAAATTTAATCGGTGGTGAAGATATCATTATTTGTGGGGTATTTTTAATTTTTATTCTATTTATATATTTTAGTCTCAGGTGTGCACTGTTACGTTACTAATGGATTAGGTTGGGTTGGGTTGGGCTTGTGAATCCAAATGAGTTTTTCCAATTGGGCTAGATATTATATCTATATATTATTAGAGATGGATTCATGAACAGTAACTTTCATAATAGTGAAGCAACTTAGCAGGTAGAAGATAAGCTACCTGCCAGCTTGCTTTTTTTTTTTTTTCCTAAATTCGTTTTTTACTTTTTTTTACATAATTTTAATTCTTTTACTTTTGACACAAAAATTTCGTTTTATTTAGCTCCTAAATTTTCATCTTTTGAACTTTTGTCACGAAAGTTCCATTCTGTTCACTTTTTATCACATAAATTTACTAACGCGTCCGCCCTTTTACTTTTTGCTGCATCACTTTCGTTTCTTTGACTTTTCGCAAGAAAGTTTTGTTTTTTTTTTTACTTTTTTTACTTTTATTTTTCAAACTTTTATCACGAAAGTTTTATTATCTTACTTTTCACCACATAAATTTTGTTTTTTGTTTTTTTACTTTTGTCAACCACAAGAAACTTTTAACATTTTTACTTTTTGTGACAAAACTTTATTTCTTTTACTTTTGCCACGAAAAATATGTTTTATTTAGTTTTTAAAGTTTCCTTTTTCTAACCTTTGACACAAAAGTTTCATTCTTTTTATCAAATAAATTTACTAAATTTTTCGTCTTTTTACTTTTGCCACATTCCTTTTTTTTTTAAATTCGTCTTTTTACTTTTTGTTACATAACTTTAATTCTTTTACTTTTGACACGAAACTTTCGTTTTATTTAGCTCCTAAATTTTCATCTTTCTAACTTTTGACACGAAATTTCAATTCTCTCTATCTTTTATCACATAAATTTACTAACGCTTCCTCCCTTTTACTTTTTGCCGCATCGCTTTCGTTTCTTTTACTTTTCGCAAGAAAGTTTTGTTTTATTTTTTTTTTATACTTTTATTTTTCTATCATGACAATCATCAATGTGTGTAAGGTCTTTTCCTTTATATTTATATCAGGAAAGTTCCTGTTCTTTATAAGGAGACATTTACAGGTTAAGGGTCAGTAATAAGTCATACTACTATTTCATATTGAAACCCAAGCAAAGGTATGGGCCATATGGCCGAAGTCTCTAATATATGTTCAAGAAAAATCTTACGATCTATCAATATCACAGATTTCCTTTAAATGTTGATAATCAATCAATGTGACGGTAACTTTAATATGAACTATATGGCTAGAAACTTGTGACGTTTTGGAGGAAATTGCGTATGCGAGTGCATTATCAATGCATTGTATGAGCCTTCGAAATTCCTCTACTATGATCAAATCAAACATAGTCAACTGCAAAAAGTTGTGGTATTCTATGATGGCAATGATGTATGTTATTGGCGACGATAAGAGACCATTAGTGAGTAAAATCTTATCGCTTAGTTAATCCTTGTAAACACGTAAATCAATCCAAGACACATTTCATGGGCAGAGCAAGACGTGTGTGTGAAATATACACTAATTAGACCAAACAAACATTCCACCATTAGCGTTGGCAACTCGACCTCTCCAAATGTCTAACTCGTTGAGTAAACTAAAAAGATGCTTTCTTGTCATGGAAAGTTCACATATACTGCAACTTCTTGAAGAAAAAAGTTTCATTTTACCCCCCTGAGTTTTAATAAATGTACATACTGAGTACCCGGAATGTGAGTGTCGTAGTACCTAACATACTTACTGCGGGCAGTACGTATGCTTTCCCCTATACATATACTCTCTAGGCTAGAATGCAAATGAATATAGTGGGCCAAGGCAACTATCTCATCAAACAAACTAATGAGGGCCCAGCACATAATTAGTCCAGAATAATGGGGTACGATAATGGGCTTTATAGGTAGTGCTAATGGACCCCCAATAAAACTAGACCATATAATTGGGAGTTTGGGACTGTTTGAGGAATTGAGGTAGGTCTGCAAATGTGTGTCTGACTATTCGTCTTGATTATTCTTACTACCGTATCAAGTCAAGGAAAAAAGGGTCAGTACATATGATTAACCTTGTTCGAGTTAACAAGAAGACGACCCAAATTTTTATTGTCCCTTTCTAGCGGTATGTACCATGGCTGCAACAAAGTCGAACAGTTTATTAACTAGTCGAGTTGAAACTTGTTTGAGTCTTTACTTTTTCGAGCTTTTGAAAGAGCTTGAATCTTCTTTATATCAAGGAATGTAGCAGGAAATAATCAAAAAACTGGGCTTTGCCTCATTCCAAAGTTTATGAATTAACCTTGAGCTAATGTCAGTTCATACATAGCACCAGTTTGATCCACCGGTACTTAATGCTTATATTACTTATGTAAGAGTGTAAGGTTCTTGTTTATAGACATGGAACACACCGTGACCGTCCCCTGGTTTTCCCCATTAATTGTGTATATCAGCTTTAAACGAGATTCTTGATCACTATTTTGTCATAAAGATGTTTAATATTGATAATTAGGACAAGAGACTCATCATATAAATGAAACCAAAACTTCTTGCGTATTTCCAAGCTTAAAGTCTCACTTTAAAATGCCCTCTTCAACAAGCCTAACAACGTTGGGTGTACACTAAATAAACAGACTCAAAGGAAAAAAGAACAAAGAAAATAAAGAACAAAACAAAAATGTGTGCGACATCAAGTTTCCTTCAGAAACCAGATTCGTGTGTTTTAAATATATTCACCGTGTATAACTCTATAAGTATAGGTGCAGTCTCAAACTTGATACAAAATGATCTATTTACTCAAAGAAGATGGTTTTAGGTTTCACAACCTGAGAGGTAATCCGTAATTCAAATACGTCCTAATCCGTCCATCCCAACCCGCTGCAACAATCACCAGACCCCACATGTGTGGAGCAACAAAAGTGCTCCTATAGGCATTTTTCAAGAATTTGTATTCTGATTTACGCATTGAAGGTGACACACTTACTTGAGTTAAATCCTGAAGTTTCTCAGCCGGCCATGTTGGTAAACCCTTCAGCAACGACTCCAAGAAGAACCCACGATTGGCTGATGGTGATGGCATTCTGGGTGAATCGATTGTGCTCCTTGGGAGAACGGTGTTGTTATTGTTATTTAAGTTGTTATTTAACACAAGTCTTGGAGATGGAAGTGCTGCTGCTATGCTTTTAATACCACACCATGGTATGGCCATTGTAGCGTTGCGTGAAAAGAAATTTTCATATGATAAGTTGCTTTTGGGTTTCGTAAGGAGCTTATCGGGGCTAATGTGATTCCAGACGTATACGTTTGAGTCATCGGCAGCTGAAATTATGTGTTTTCCATCAGATGTAAAGGTTGCTGACATTTGGCTTCCTGAACCTTTATTACCTGTTTCAGAGGTTTCAAGAATCAATTAATCCGCTACAGAACATTATTGCACAAGCTACCACTTGTAAAATTAGCTATTGTAGTTCAAGGCTCACAAACATACCTTTAAATTTGCAAACAAGGTTGACCCCACAAAGGATTCTCACTTGTGAATCAGCTGATGAAACCATGACTTTCCTAGAGTCGGTCGGGCAAAACTGAAATCCAGTTATTCGCTTTGACCACTTCTTTTTACTCAATGAGCATATTTGAGTATGCAATTGCATCCGATCATCTGCAAATACATGTTCATCAACTTAGAGCAAAAAAGAAAACTAAAAAAATGAAAGCAAGTCCTTTTAAGGTAAAATTATACCAATTATATCATAGAAACTGCATTTCCCGTCTAAGGTACCGACAATGCTTCCCTGTAGCAAGTGTCTGAGTGTTACAATCATAACTAGATGAAGCAAAGAAGAAAACATAAACAAAAAAAGAATAGATGGGTACGGCAAACCTTCCCATCTGGATTATAACATACAGCAGTGACAATATCGCCAAGATCAATCCAATCAACAACCTGACAATTATGACAATCCCAGATGCGTACTTTTCCATCTATGGAGCCACTAATGAAGCAGTTATCATCCACAGGATTAAACTCAACACACGTCACTGCAAGTAAAACATATGCACAGCCTCAAATGATATATCACTAAATTATGGATGATGTGAAAAGCATATGACTTGGTACGCTACTCACCATAGTTGTTATGAGTAAAGACTTTGAGGCATTCATGATGCCCAAGTTTCCACATACGAACCGTATTATCAACAGAAGATGATAGAAGATGCTAAATCATAAAAAGAAAAGTTCAATAAGATTATGAATCGTTGGTGTTTACTGAAACAGAGTGAAGGAGAAGTCTGATGAAACTAACCCTATTTCTAGACCATGAGAGGGACAAGATCTCACCACCATGACCATGGAATTCGTGCACAGGTTTCTCCAAAATTCTGAAGACCTTAGGTGGCAAAATAACACAAGCCAGTTCTGATGATTTACCAAAACCTTTAATCTTACGTGTTTTCTCTTTATCTGCTTTAAGAGGGGCTAATTCAGAGAGATGGTTAGTCGAAAAGTAATAGGATGAAGGATCGGTTCCTTGAATATCATAATTTTTTGGATCTTGATCCTCAAAAATCTTCCAAATGCGCACAATACCATCTTCACCAGCACTTGCCAAGTATCTACCATCATGACTGAACTTTATCATAGAAATTGAGCCATGGTGTGCTGGAAACTCTTGGGTGGCATAAACAGATGATAACTCTTTCGATTTCTTTTTATGTGTACGTACATGAATAGAGTGAATACACACACCGTCCTTTGAATGTACGTGATTAGGCTTTAAAGTCATTGTTTCGTCAGATAGACATGTAACCCGAGCTATGAAATTTAACTTTTGCAGCCAACCCTTCTTCACTTTCTTTCTCCTACCCATCAAACTAAAGGTTTCACCTTCTCCTATTGACGACAAACATAAATTACCTTTCTTCTCAACCAGACCATCTTCACTGAAACCAAACGATTCATTCAATAAAATGTCATCACTTGATTCATCACAATTTCCAGTTTTGACTACAAGACGACCGTTTACAAAAACAGAAGATACCGACTTCAGAGATTTATTCGACCAATCAGACAACGATGGCTGCCTACAATGAAACTTACCATGAAACTCCAAATTTTCACTCAAAACAAACTCGGTGTCATCTCTTATCGCATCAACAAAATCATCTTCATCATCATTTTTGTAATCATCTTGATCACCTCTTTTTAAAACCCATCTAGAATTCAAACCCATGCATCTCAGGAACTTATCACGTCTAGAATCGACACATTCTAAATTCCTACGAACCCAATAATCATAACCAAAACCAGAAGTGGAACAATCACAATCAGAACCCGAGTCATACATTACATCATTGGCATCAAAGAACTCATCACCTTCGTCTTCACTATTATCACCCATCTTCAAAATTCTTGAAATATCACCTTCTCATAACCTAGCCCCCACAAGAACATTATTTAGTAGTACATAATATAATAGCTTCAACGAAAAGATTTCAACTTTTTTTAATACATAAAATTAAAACTGGTGCAACATCCCAACAACCCTACCAGCCAAACTTGAAATATAGATTACGGTAGACTTTGAATACAAAAAAGGGATAAGTACTTGGAAATGTAATGAACTACACACAAATATTTATGTTATGTAATGAACTACTCGGATATTTATTGTATGCAATGAACTTTCAAATTTTGGTTATTGGATGTATTTGGGTATACGTGACAACCATATAAACTGCCACTTGTAAGTTTTTGATTGGTTGGATACATCCAGTAACCAACATATGAAAGTTCATTGCATACAATAATTATTGGAGTAGTTCATTACATAACATAAACATTTATGTATAGTTCATTACATTTCCAAGTACTTATCCCTAAAAAAATTAATAAAAAGGATATACAAAAATTATAAAGATAATATCTTTATTTTCTCACTAAGCTTATAACACAAAGAACTGTAATTCTTAAAACATGATAAATAAATAGACAATTTTGCTAAGCATAGCCTAGGGGTTATAAACGGATGAATTTTTTTCCATTTCAGTTACCAGGAAAACAAGTCTGTAAAAGCATATTCAACCAATCAAGGTTCCTGGGGTGTCACCGACAGGTAGCGTTGCAGACTTGCAGCGTCGCTAGCTTGGTAGGAAAAAATCCTCTGCGGGACTGGGCATTTACCATTTTTTTGAAACAAGTCTTTGACTCGGGTATACTCGGTCAAACCGAAATATCTCATGGCAATTTCCAAACCTTTGGCTACTTCCAAAATGAGACTAGATTTAAACTGGAGACGTCTTGTGAAGACATCAAGTTGCGTCACTACTAGGCGGTGATTTATAGCCTAAAGGGATTATGTTTACCATGAAACATGTGTAAATAAGGATAATTAACATTCAAGTACACAACTTTACCCTTTTATATGTGTTTTTACGTATTAAACATGGCCGAGTATTTTTAGCAAGATTCTTAGATATACAATCCAAAGCTAAGATTTTTCCTAATTAAATTCTAAACCCCAACAAAACCCATATAAAATCTTGGAAAATTGGAAATTAGAGGAGAAAAAAAAAACTAACCTTTTTAGTCATCAAGATAAATTATGAAACAAACACCAAACTTGAAAGAAGTATAAGTTTCAATTCCTGCTATGTGCATGTATGTATATATCTTTAAGTGTATATATTTATAAAAGTAACAAAAGATTTTGACTTGATTATATTAACGCAGTATTATTGAAGAGAGAAAGTAAATGAAGAAGGATCAAAGATCCGAAAATGGTATTCGGGTATGGGTTGTTTTATATTTATTTGTATGTGTGTAAAGTAAAGAATCATCAAAAGAAATATGTGTTGGTGGTGGTGGATGGGTGGAGATAGGAAGGAAAGAATTGTTGAGAAAATTGATTGATTCTGAAGGAATTGTGGAGGGGCCAGCTTTGATGCCTCCGTTCAACTAACGGTGGTATCAATGAAGTGGAAGGTTACCATATTTAACCTTTTCCTTTCTAGTATTTTCTTTTTCTAGTATTGAATTTAAGTTAAAAAATATGCTAACAAGGTAATATTAAAATTTTCTACAATCTATCTAGAGAAATGTTATCTTTGCAAATAATATACACACATACTTTTACAAATTTATATTATATGAAATAGATCAATTATATCAGAGTTTATTTTTTCTCTTTTTTTCTCACTGATTTTTATTAAGGGACTAGAAATTTTTAAAAGTTTATTGGTATATAGTTTGTCATTTTTCTCACTGTTTCTTATTTTTGATTATTTACTTTCTACATCTCAAAAGACTGTATCTAATAGAATTTAAAGCCGAAACATTTTTTAAAGAAGTTTAGGACGATTACCATTAGGACACCTTAGTACTTTCTATTATAGCTCAGTGGTTGAGCACTAACTTTATATGTTGGAAGTCTCGAATTCGAGACATGAGAAGGATATTTCCAAGGAATTTTACAAATAAAGTACTCCAGTGAAGCATGTTTGAGTTATGCAGATGGATCAGGGTTTTATCCCAAATTAAATGTTGTGCCTTCGGGCGGTTTAGTTCGAAATTTCTCCTCCTACTAGGTATTGAAGGTGAGGTGACTCTCTAGCGCAGAGCCGGTTAAGACAACATAAGCTAGATTTCTTGTTACGAACAATTTATCCACGTTTTTAAAGAAAAAGAAAAAAAAAACCATTAAGACACCTTAATGGTGTGGTTAATAATCCTATAATAATTACTTACTAATCGATAGATATTACCAAGTAAACTGTTTTGTGTGTAGGAAAGGAATTTTTTTGTCGGCTTATACCTTTAAGACACTAGTTATATTTTGAGAATGTATGTAAAGTATTATTGCAATTAGTAGCCTTTTCATTATTAATAATTCAGTTTATATCTTTAGAAAGAAACTTTAAGTTTATCAAAAATAGACATGATCTTAATATATTATATTCAGTTTTAAATCTTACAAAAAAAAAAAAAAAAAAAAAAAAAAAAAAAAACTTACACCAATCAAATGAAGTTAATTTTTCTCTTTCTTTTTTCTTCTTTTTCTTTTTAATAAATTGTTTGTAATATGTTTGTAGATTAAAATTTTCTTTTTTACTAAATAAATTTGTCTTAATTTATCTAAATAACCAAATGTAGAAAAACTTTTTATCTCAAAAAGAGACTTGATATATCATCTATAATTAATAGCGAATCTGGCTACTAACATGATTTAAATTTAAGTATGGTTGATTACTCGCATTAATTAAGTTTATACGAGTATTTTATGTCGAATTAATAGTATATACTTCTGCCATCTTTATATATCTAAAAGTT
>JANDBE010000048.1:24662001-24680607 GCA_024320915.1 Erigeron philadelphicus
AGGGTATTTCGTATTTTGGGCCTTGTCAGATATGGGCCGTCCAAATCCAAAATGTCAGTACGAGGAATAGAACATTCCCGAATCATGATGATATACTTTTATGTCCATGTTGATTAATCCTTGCTCTCTTGCTAAGGGAATGAAAAGAGTGGCTTACTCCCAAGAGGCGATGGAGTTGCCAACTACCATGAGTTCCCAAGGGCAAGGGAAGGAAGTTTCCCAAGTGAGAGGGAAAGGAAAACATAAGGTAAGGGAAGGAGGGAAGTAAGAAAAATTCCTAAGGAAATGTCTTCTTGGCTTACTCCCTCCTCACCCATATGATATCATATGATATATAAAATATATATATTCTTCCTCTTGCCAAGGATATTAGGGTGAGAGTTTATATCTCACGTCTTCAAGTCCCCCAAGTTCATATGCCAATTTTTTCTTTAAAAATTTGGATTTGTACTTTTATTAATTTCTCTTCATTCATCCAAAATATTGTGCAATGGCATGGGACAACCTTTCATTTAAGAAAAGTCCTCCACGTCTTCATCAATTTAATTTTAAGGAATACCGATATTAAAATTCGCAAATAAAAGTAAAAAAGGAAAGGAGGTTATAAAAGAGAGTGGAGATGGAGGTGGCGAGTGGAAGAAAGAAAGAACTGAAGTTGTAAAGGAGAGAACGTGCGACTTCTCTTCATTCTTCGACTCCCAATTCTTCATTTATTAATTACAAACTCACTAAACCTTTCTTTCTTGTTGTGATATTTCTTCTTACATCATCCATCCATCAATCAAATCCATCCAATCCAAATCAGTCCAACTCTTTTCTCTTTTAATTCTTCTCATTCCATTCTCTCTCACACACAATCACCTTCTACTGCGTGTTCTCAATTTCCATTTCAATTCAAGGTACGTTTTTTTGATCTCAAATTTGAACTCATTTACATTTCTGGATCTGAATTTCTGCTGATCTAATACATATTTTTACAGTTAATTCAATCATTTTTTATATCATGATAATAATGAGTTATCTGAAGTGTTTGGTTTTGTAGTTATGGATCTGGTTAGTTTTTTGGATCTGCATTTTTTTAATTAATTTGGGTATTTGGTTTAATGGATCGGTTACTTGTAAAAATTATGAATTTTTAGGAAAATTATGTGATGATTAGTTCAAGTTGAGATTTTTTTTAGTATGTTAGTAATTTGATTTGATAACAAACAAGAAGAAAAGTTAGTTTTTGATGATCAGTTAATGTTTTTAAGTTTATAGATATCGCTTTTGATCCGATTATCGTGTTTTTCGTCTATTGACCACTTAAAGTCCTTTCTACACTAGTATGTTTGGTATTGGTAGATAAGGAGTAGTGATATTTGAGGAATTGGAAATGTGGGCTCGAGCGTGTAACCTAGTTAAAAGTACTCTGTTTTAATCTCCAATGGAGTGTCAAGTAACCTGATTTATACGAGAATTTTGTTGGTAAAGGTGGATCGGTTGGTTGGACCACCTTTTGATTTATCTTTTACGTCGTGGGCAGGGTTACTTGTGGTTTTCGTAAAGTTCGCCTTTTGAAAGAAATGTAAATTTAATGTTCTTTCATATGAATAGTAAAGTTTAACAAGGGCAAACGCTCTTTTGCCCCCTAAAAAAGCAGGTTTAGTTAACATTTTTATGCCCTTTTTATCATGGGGATTCGAGTTAGAACCGTAATTGGGTCAGTGGTGACTGTTGAACGCTATTACAAACCCGTTGAACTGTGTTTTGTTCATTTGTAGATTGCTCCATAGTTACTGATAAGAATTATAATAGAATATATCATATACACTTTAGACATTAAGATTTCTACTAAATGCTTATGTGTCTGGACTAGGATCCACGAATCTGCAAATTTAGGTTCTCTAATCTGGATGGTTACCTGTCTGTATGTTTTTGACGATTTGTTTGAAGTTCTCATTAACAATTTCCAATTTTATTATAATGAGCTTTTAGCATTTTACATGACACACCCTTAGAAATTGACAATAATTTTTTTCTGGAGTTTGTGATAATTATGATACAGGCACACAATAGTCATTTTTTTGTTGGTAGTTTAGCAATATGAATGCATTTTTTGTATGCCTTCAATTAGCAGTTTAAAGTCTTCTCTTAGTGTTACTGTATTAGAGCTCTGCTGGTACATTTGCTAATTTCCTTTAAATGCTTGTTATGCTGTATTGCTTACTTTAATATCTTATATTTCATAAACAGCAGTGACAAAACACCAAGGCTTCCTTGGGTGATGTGGATTTGCAGAAATCAATTATTTGTGTCAAAAGGGTAAAAGTTCTTCTGTTAAAAGATACCAACAGACAGTGAAAATGACTTCGTCGAGTAAGGCTGATAAAAAGGCAGCATACGACATTGCTGCCTGGACATTCAACATAGTCACTTCTGTTGGCATCATCATCGTGAACAAAGCTTTAATGGCAACATATGGTTTCACATTTGGTAAGTTATCTTGATGGTCTCTCTTTTAAAACAATATTGCCCTATACATTATATATATCAATATTAAGTTGACTCCTTGTTATTGTGTGCAAATGTGCTACAAGCTTTTTGTTGACAATAATTAGCATATTCTACAATGCTTGAAAGACTTATATTTGTTATAATGATAAACAGGAATAGTAAGAGTACTGGCAAATAAAACTTGGACGCAGCCATGAAAATGGCAGGGAAATATAAGTGATCAAATTTAATAAGAATGATGAAGCCTCTTTTGTTTCTTAGTAGTTTACACTTTACAGAAATATTTGCAGTATTGATAATATCTTCAGGTATCTAAATAATTGTTTCCGTATGCAGCAACAACATTAACGGGATTACATTTTGTAACAACAACCTTGATGACTATGGTTCTTAGGTGGTTGGGTTACATCCAACCATCTCATCTACCCGTTGCAGATCTTCTCAAATTTGTCCTATTTGCTAACTTCTCCATTGTTGGAATGAATGTCAGTCTAATGTGGAACTCTGTGGGATTCTACCAGGTACTTGTTATCTTTTTCACTATTAATCTTTTTGTTTTAACATCTTTATTCATAGAGATTCATGTATAGGAGAATCTTATTTGTATTGTGATTTTATGATAATCTAGTTTCTCCTATCGTTTTCAGATAGCAAAGCTGAGTATGATCCCAGTATCCTGCTTGTTGGAAGTTGCATTTGATAAGATACGATATTCAAGAGACACAAAACTTAGCATTTTAATCGTTCTTTTGGGTGTTGCTGTCTGCACAGTTACTGATGTGAGTGTTAATGCTAAAGGTTTCATTGCAGCCTTTATTGCAGTATGGAGTACTGCTCTTCAACAATATGTACGTGTTACATCTTAAACTATTTATCATTTCAGAACTCTGGTGAATTGTATTAAGGAACAACAATTTACAAAAAAAAAACACATACTATGTATTCGGCCTTACTATAACTCCAATATTATTTGCAGTATGTACATCATCTTCAAAGGAAATACCAGTTGAGTTCTTTCAATTTGTTAGGGCACACTGCTCCGATTCAGGCTGGATCCTTGCTATTAGCAGGCCCCTTTGTGGACTACTGGTTGACAAACAAGAGAGTGGATGCTTTCAAATATGATACGGCGTCTTTGGTAAGTACAATAGTAATTTTTTATTTTTATTTTTTTCATATATGTGGATTTCTTCTATTTAATCTGATCCATAACTGTGAAGATGCTATCTTTTGGGTTGTCCATGCTGTTTTTATCTACAAATTGTAGTGTCTTGATACACATTTGTGCTTGTACTGCACAAGTCCATATCTCAACTTTGATTGTATACACCTTTAACTCCACTCACACATTCTCTGTCTATAAGGCAGGATTGCAAGTTAGATGGTAAAAGCTCTGTTTTATCATCTAATTCATGCCTTGATCTACATTCTCGTCTTTTCTTTTGCTTTTTTTTTTGCCCTCTGGAATTTGAATTATTTTCTTAAGAGGTGGTATGACAAAAAACTTGTTGGGATTCAATATCAATTCACGGCGGATGCTAAATTAACAAAGTAATCATATTATACTTGATATTTTGTATTAAGTGATGCAAGTAATTTTGATGTGGGTGTAGTCAATGGTTATCATATTTTAGAAAGTTGAATAGTTAGATCAAAACTTGTATTGGGTTGGCAGTTGTATGATTAGCGACTAACAGTATTATGCTTTCTAGAAATGGTTGGTAACGCCTGAAAGTGTATTAGCATTTATATTAGGTTTAGAATAATAATTTTTATAATAAATATGAGTTCGTTGGTGTTTAAATCATGGAGCAGTACGAACAAAATTGATGATGAAGCTTGTACCTTAATCAACTGATATTTATATTTTCAAACTTTGAAGTATTATGTTTATGTTTCTAAAGAATACGGCGTTTGAAACTATCACTTTGACTTTATATTATAACAATTAACAATGCTTGTTTCCACTGTTTCTTTGCAGTTGTTCCTAATCCTATCATGCACAATTGCAATTGGGACCAACCTGAGCCAATTTATATGCATAGGGAGGTTCACAGCGGTGACCTTTCAGGTGCTTGGTCACATGAAAACAATACTCGTGCTGACTCTTGGGTTCATATTTTTTGGAAGAGATGGTCTGAATCTTCATGTGGTTCTCGGAATGATCATCGCCATTATGGGAATGGTCTGGTATGGTAATGCTTCATCAAAACCAGGTGGTAAAGAACGCCGGTCATATTCACTTCCCAAAACCAATCTACCCAAAAAGGACTCTCTTCTAGAAACTTCTGATACAGACGAGAAGGTATAAGCAAGCAGCTTCCTGAGTATAATACAGAAAGGAATTTTTTTTCATGACATGATCATTGACATTACTTTACAAACCCATTATCTCTCTAGAAAATCCGTCCAGCAGCGATTGTTATTTAAGTTATACCATATGATTTTTGTATGTTATTTTAATTGTATGCTTTAAAGAACTTCAATGGGGAAATTCAGATCCTTTCATTGTTTTAGATCCCCCTAAAGGGTACTTATCTTTTTCTTTACTTCTTTTTTGTTGAACCTGTGAGTATATTTAAACAACTGGACTTGTTTTAGATCTCTAAATGGTGTGTATCTTGATGTACGTGTATAATGTTTGGAGGAAGATGAAAAGGAAAAACGTTTTATTTTACAATAATTCTTACCACTCTATATATTTAGAGTTCCAAAAAAAGTTAATTCTACCTGCTAAATTGATTTGAACAAGTGTTGGTTATAAGTTGTACGGATAATCTGCAGACTATTATTTCATCCTTGTATGCACGACAGTACGTGACTATGCGTATCCATGTTTGTACTAGATGCGCGTATAAGCTCTACACCAAAAGATCCAAATTTTGGCATCAATTTAGTTTTGGTCAAAACACTACCAACAATTTGCTCAAATGGACGTATTCCATCTTCAAGTTGTAAAACAAGGTTTGGAGCAATTATGCTAAATCAACTAAACCCAGTAGTGTCATTGCTGGGTTCATTTCATACTACGTGCTACAGACAAAGTGGCCACTCTGGCCAGTTATTCACATCAGCTAAAACGACAATGGGAGTTCCGGTTACTGTACCAGAGAATCCCAATTCCAGGTTTTTATGCTTCACCTTTTAACTCTGACTTTTTTGTTCTTGATAAAAATATGTATAAGTTAAAAAAACAAAAACAAAAAGGGTTCTAAGATTTAACCCATGTGCTCTCGTTAAGTATTTTGGATCAAAATTGGGATTGATGACAATTGTAAAGTGACATAGGAGTATTCATCTAAAGATTCTATAGTTGGTAGGTAATTTCCATTATTCCCTACGCGTCCAATTATCATTGGCTGACACAAGTTCGTGAAAAGACATACGAGGCATAAGAATTACAACATCAACATCAAATATTCCTTTTGTGCAGATTCATCGGTAGCCAAACAAATAGCAATATTGGATCCCTAGAGTGCTTGGTGGTTTGCTTTTAATTACCAACCTTAAAAAGAAGATGTAAACAATGAAGAACTTGCTCACACTATATCCGCTCAGCATTCCTCACATGTGAAATCAGCTTAAGTTGTGTTGTGTTCTTGCATCGAGCCTGGAAACTTGGGTTGTTATAGTTAAGGATACAGGCAAGATTCTCATTTGTCATTCACCTAGATAGTTTAAATTATATGGGGTTTTTTTTTTTGGAATGGAAACCCTTTGTTCTTATAGTCATGTATCCCCTTAATATTCAGAATTCATGTCTAATGACTCATTATTCTCACAAATAAAATCACAGAATATATTTTTTTTCATTGTCTTTGACAAGATTTGAAAATAATACTTGCAATTTTCATCTGTGGGTCCATGTTGTCACATTTTGATGATATCAATTGATCAATCAGCAATTGGTTAAATGAGTATTTTTTGTTTTGTTATGTAACTATGTTGTAAGATGTTTATGGCGAAAAATCGAGTAAAAATGTTTATGGAAAATGTTAAATTTTATTTATTTATTTTGTATTAAGCAGTTAACATCGTTTTTCTTCGACATGAATTCAAAAGTTTTTTCATAAAAGATGTCATTAGATATTATTCGCTATTTAAAATTTAATCATTAAACTTTATAAAGTTTTAGTGAAAAAATATATGAGGTGATGTTTGTTAAATTTATTAAAATAGTCATGACTTAATAGAAAATATTTAAGCGTATAAATCATCAAAAACATTCATTTTTTAACTTTGATAAATGAAAAACAATCGACTTAAAAACAATTTATTAATTCAGTCACTTTGGTGCCAATAGGTTTAAACCACAACGACATTTCGAAGTCCTGTAATGATGCTTGAATTTTGGGAGACCAGGGTTCGAGTTTGAGCAGACGATGGTTTATTGCTACTTTAACGTCGTGCCTTATTCAGCGATTAAATTTGTGGGTTTTTCCTCCTCTGTGGTCTCTGATTTATTGATCGGTCGCTACTGACTGCCTGCCCGTATAAATGTAACAACTAGCCGTCCCGTGACACACATTAGGAAAAAAAATAAAATTCAGTCACTTTGGTAAAAAAAAAGAAAAGAGTTAAACACAACCATAAACCCTCGAAATGAAGTTCACTTCGCCACCATTGTTTTCATTCATTACTTCCTTCCCCGAGAAACAAAAACTCGAAATGATTTCTTCTGAAAATTGACCACCAATAATGTTTTACATCCCCAAAATCTCCAAGAAATTAACAACAACAACAACATTATTATTTAGGCACTTTTCCCACATGGGGTTTCTCAAAAACTCAAAAAGACCACTCGAAGATGCTAATAAAAGCATACCCTTCACAGAAAAGCAACAGGGCTCTGGTAAAAATTCAACCTTTTTTAATTTTTGATTAATACTAATGTTAACTGTATAATAATTACTATGATTTTGGTGTAATTTTTGGGTTCTGTAAAAATTCAATCTTTTTTTTTTTTGGTTAATAAAAATGCTAACTTCTTCATTTTGGACTTTGTTGTTTATTAAAAATGTATACTTTTCATTTTTGTGCACTTTCTTGGTTATTAATTTGTGTAATTTGTGTTAAAATTTAATCTTTTTCTAGTATTTATTGGTTTATAAAGATGCTAACTTTTTTATGTTAAAAGGCAAAATCTTGGTTATAAATTTGTGTAATTTATGTGAAACTAGGTTTCGAGTTGGAGAACAGTATTTATGCAATTCTGACAATTAGCAGATGGGAGTCATTAAATCAAATGAACTATAAAAGGGGTTCTCTTAGGTTAGTTCATGGAAAACTAGCTCTAAAGTTTCTCAATTGGGTAATCAAGCAACCGCCTTTTCAAGAACTCAAGAATCTTACTTATGTTTACTGTTTAACTATTCATATATTAGTTAAGGCGAGAATGTATGCGTCTGCTAAATCGATTTTGATCCGGTTGTTTGATATTGGAATTGGTGCAAATTCTGTTTTTGGTGTTTTAATGGACACTTATCCTCTTTGTAAATCCAATCCTGCTGTTTTCGACCTTTTGATTCGGGTTTACTTGAAGGAAGATTTGGTTAAAGATGCTTTGGAGGTTTTTCGTTTGATGGGGGTTCGTGGGTTTAAACCTTCTGTTTATACTTGCAACATGATTTTATCTGCGATTGGAAAAGAAAACGTGATAGCAGCTTGGTTACTTTTTAAGGAAATGATTTCGAAGGATGTGTGCCCGAATGTTGCTACTTTTAATATACTCTTGAATGTTCTTTGTCTTAATGGGAAATTCAAGAAAGCTGGACATCTTGTTTTGAAAATGGAAGAGAGTGGTTATGTCCCGACTTTAGTTACTTACAATACGTTACTTAATTGGTATTTCAAAAAGGGAAGATACAAGGCAGCTTTAGAGTTGATTGATTCCATGGGTCATAAGGGTCTTGAAGCAGATGTATGTACATATAACATGTTTATAGATAATTTATGTCAAAATAATAGGAGTGCAAAAGGTTATTTGTTGTTGAAAAAGATGAGAAAAAGGACGGTTTCCCCGAATGAGGTCACTTATAATACTCTTATTAAAGGGTTCATTAAGGAAGGGAAATTGATGGTTGCTGTTCATGTTTTCAATGAGATGTTAGACTTTAGGATTCTCCCAAATGTTGTAACTTATAACTCTTTGATTGATGGGTATTGTAAAGAAGGTAGCTTTAAAGAAGCTGCAGAACTTCTCAATGAAATGGAAGCAAGGGGATTGAGACCTAATGAAGTAAGTTATGGTGCCATTTTGAATGGTCTGTGTAATATTGGAGAGTTAGATTCAGCTTCTAGTCTGTTAGAAAGCATGAGAATGAGTGGGATACTTGTCGACCATATTTCATATACGATGTTGGTCAATGGGTTTATCAAAAGTAGGAGGCTTAAAGAAGGTATGCAAGTTCTTGATGAATTGATCCGAACTGGTGTTGAACCCGATGTAGTCACATATTCTGTACTCATAAATGGATTTTGTAGAGACGGGAAGTTTAAAAACGCAAAGGAGGTGATGTGTAAAATGTATAAATCAGGTGTGGCACCAAATAAAGTGATACATTCAACATTGGTATATAATTATTGCATCCATGGAAAGGTAGATGAAGCGATGAAAATCTATAAGATTCTGAATCTTAGTGGTTATGATCCGGATCTTTTTGTTTGTAATAGACTAGTTGCTTCACTTTGTAACAGTAGAAGGGTGGAAGAGGCAGTCGAGTTCATTAATCACATGGGTAGAATTGGTATTTCTCCTAACACCTCAACTTTCAACTCTGTTATTAACGGGTATGTAAGCATTGGAAATGGATCAAAAGCATTTACCTTTTTCGAAGAAATGGTCAAAACTGGTCAATGCCCTAGTTCTCATACGTATGGAAGTCTACTAAAAGCACTTTGTTATGGTGGGAATTCTGAAGAGGCGAGGAAATTCTTGAAGAAACTCCAATCCATTCCACATGCTTTAGATGTTGTTTCTTATAATACATTAATGTTGGAATATTGTTCGTCAGGAAATTTACAAGCTGCTATGTTCTTGTTGAAAGACATGATCCATAACAATGTGATCCCTGATAGTCATACATATACCTGTCTTCTTGCCAGTTTATGTAAAAAGGGTAGAATGGTCATTTCCATCCTTCTTTTCGAAAAATGGATGCAAATGGGAGCTCTGTTACCCAACCATGTAACTTATACATGCTTAATTGATGGTCTTTTTAAGGCAGGACAACCAAAGACTGCTGCTTTTTACCACCAGAAGATGGAATCAGAGGGCGTCTTTCCTGATACAGTTCTACTTAATGTACTTATGGATGGCTATTCAAGAATGGGGAACATGTCTGTCGTTTACGATCTATTTTCTACAATGCGAGCTAGAAGTTTGTCACCTATTTTGGCTACATACAACATTCTTTTACATGGGTACTCAAAACAAGATGATATATCAAGATGCTTTTCAGTATACAGTACCCTTTTGAGAGACAGTTTTGTTCCTGATAGACGAACATGCCATGCGTTAATTTATGGACTTTGTAATGTGGGTATGCTCGAATTTGCCTCAAAAATGATGAAGCACATGATCTTGAAAGGTATGTTTCCTGATAAGTGCACGTTTGATATGATGATCTCTAAATGCTGCGAGAAGCGTCAGATAGTGAAAGCTTTTGAGGTTTTGGATATTATGTACTCTTTGGAGGTTTTTCCTGATGAAGATACATTTAACATCACTCTTAAAGGAGTTAAAGAAACATATGGTTGTCAACCCTCTTACATTTTTCTTAATGAGATGTTGGTGAAAGGTTTTATACCCAGTGAGAAACAAGTTGTTAAGCTAATAAGTGATATGTGTAAAGTGAGAGATGTTAAAGGTGCATTCCAGTTGAAAAGTGAAATGAAAACACTTGGTATCACTTCAAGTAGTTTAGCCGAGAGTGCTATGGTTCGTGGGCTTGCAAAAAGAGGAAGACTTGAAGAAGCCCTTTTAGTGTTTAAACGCATGCTTAAAGCAAAAATTGTCCCAACGACTGCTACATTTACTACTCTGATGCATTGCTTTTGCAAAAAATTCCAGTTTGAAGAGGCGTTGAAGTTAAAGCACATTATGGAAATCCATCAAGTAAGAATTGATGCGGTTACTTATAATGTTCTAATAACTGGTTTTTGTGAAAATGGTAATTTGGTTGAAGCATTGAAGCTATACAAAGAGATGAAGAATAGAGGTATTTGTCCCATGGTCAATACATTTTGCGTCATCGTTGAGTCTTGTTGCAGCGCAAAAGATTTTCCAGATGGGGAAACAATTTTGATGGATTTGTGCAAAAGGGGTTTGTTATCTGAAGATGAGATCACTCAAGATATAGCCAATAGTTATGTTGTTGCTCTAGGGAAGTTGAAAATCTTAAAACACAAAAGAGACGGAACTGCTTTCAGAAGCAGATTGAGGCTACCCGTACCCTCCTGGTCACAGATTAGGTAAATACTATGTCGGGTCGACAAAATTTATTGTTTGCATATATTCAGTATAATTCCTGTAGAGTTCAAAATTTTGTATATACTATATGTAAAATCATTGTTAATATATATTACTCGGTATATTGTAGAAATTAAAAGATAGAAATTTATCATATACAAGTGATATGTAATTAGTCTTTGTTTGATTTCTTACTTAATTGAAGATTCATGAATTCTTGTTTTTGTCTCTAATTTTTCGTGTACTGTTTCTATTATTTATCAGGTGGTGTTCCTATGAAAATGGGATTAGTCACTGTAAAAGAAGATAGTTTCAATAAATCAAGTGTTAAATTCTGCTAAACACAGCCCTTATGTTTATAGTTAAATTGCAGTATGAACTAATCAGATTGTAAAATGTTCAAACAAATAATAGAGATTCTACCTTGTATCCCATATGAAAAGAATACTGGCTGCATAGTGCGATAACGACAACTACTTTCAGGTACGCTTGCCCGTTAAATGTGAATACTAACACATGACCACTTCTGCTTAAATTGGAAACATGGGGCCATACATGGTGCAAAGAATTCTGTCATATAATTTCTATCCAAAAGCAACAACAAAGTGCACGAATAGGTGTATACTATATGTTATTGGAGGCTAAATAAAAAAAATAAAAAAATAAAATAGAAACACTGATGGAAGATGTAACTATGTGATCATCGGCTAAATTAGTCTCGGTCTGTATTCTTGGCTATCATCCATAATTCCATGAGAGCTTTGCTAAAATATTATGGAATTGAAATTGTAAAAATATAAGTAAAATGTTTTGTGAAAGAAAAAATACAAATATATATGGTCAAATTGCATGCAGGGAGGTCCTTGGTGGCCTTGTATTGGTGCTGAAACGCCCTATGCAAAATTTTGATACTCCCTGTGGTTTCTACAATGAATGGAACTATGAAGATTGACGCGATTTGCTGCAAACATTTATGTAGCTTTAATCAGTAAAAGCAAATCCAAACACAAGAGCTGCAAGCATATAAATCATAACATTAACATAATTTTACTTGATCTTAATGGTATTGTATCATTTAGAAAACCTTTTATCACTTATGAAACAAACCAATACTAAATAAACGAAGAAATTTGGTGTAATATATATTTTACAATGGTTATGTATCATTAGAAAACATCTAATCACTTATAAAAATTACTTATACTACATTAATGGAAGGAAAAAAGCTAATGCAAAAAGAAGACATAGTAAAAAGTTATGGGCCAAATTTGAAGAATACAAAATTTAAGCTCAAAATACCTTATGTTCTTCATTAGTTTTTTTTTTTCTTGTGATGTATTTTAAAACCATAAGGGCAAAGGTGGAAAGCAAATATTAAAAAGACCTGTCACAAACGATAAGAGTTGATCAAATCAAGGTTAGAGGGAAAATTTGGAATTTTTATTTTTTTTAATCACAAATGACGATATAGAAAATAATATCATATTTTTAATATCTAAATGTAAACATAGCAATATTACCTGCTACTCCCATATAGCAAGTAGGCAAGGGTTCCTATCATCAGAGTCTTTTGTGTCCATCTGCCACACAACCGCCTTAAAGTATAAGCAAAACAAATATGGATCTCTTCATGCTGTTAACTAAGTAAGTGGGCATGAATTGGGATGCTTAGAGCTGCATTGAACATTTACATTGTTTAGGATAGATAAATATGTCAATTGTTACCGAGCTTGTACTCCCTCCTTCCAGAAATAACTCCCTGTCATTATAAAAAACTATGTCCACTCCAAAACAACTTGCTAACTTTCCAATTCTACAAAAGTGCTTTACATGTAGATTCCTAAAAGTGTAACTTTATAATGCTAAAAAGACATCTGACTATGTAAAAAACAAAGCATGAGGTTGGACACCAAGGTTTATTGTTCTAAAAAACTGCGATGATGTTTACTTGGAACGTTTGTTGAATAGGTAATAGGTCATTCAATATATTTCTTGCTTTTTGCCAAAAAAAGAAAATAAGATATAAGTGCACTAACTGCACGTTTTTAATACTAGGTGCCCTATGTCTCGGCACTTATGTTGAGACAGAGGGAGTATTATGTTTCATGCATCTATGTAAAAAGGAATAGCAATTATGAAACCATATGCATTTTAGGAGTATAAAAATCCTTCCCCATAAGATTGACTTTATTACCTGTGTCTTTCTTGATGCCAAAATCTATATCTGCGTCATTTTGTTGTTCACTGTCAGCTAAGGACCGATGTTGTAGATCATATACATATTTAACTTGGTATCTTCAAATTGATGAAAGGGTTCTTCCACTGATCGAAACACCCTGCATCAACAAATAATATATATGATTATCTTCCAATTCATGATTGATTGGAACGAACACTACATATGTACAACATTCTACAAATAAGATTAAGCAAAATTGATTTCTCACATGAATGACCAACAGGTGTAACAAGGTGGATAAGTAATCCAGTTTCAGTTCATGGTAAGAACACATGTACAATAATAAATAACTACATGAATAGGAATCACTAAACACCTAAAGTGGAATTGTTTAGATTGATATCAAAGAATCAAAACATACTTACTCTTACATATCAAAGTCGGGAAAAGAAAATATACTGTACTATCACAGATCCAAACACCCCTAAAAGTAATTTTCACAACAAACAAAAACTCACTTTTCTCTATTCTATCACATCTGAATAAATTCAAAGAAGAAAGAACTAAAAGAAGAGGAAAACTAACCACTGTATAGAAATGGCGCATTTGGAGCTAGATTGTTTAGTTCAGCATGGTCCTGCAATATTTCAACGAGTAGACAATTTTACGTTAGACATTGATAAACTAATAACTCTTTCTTCCCATGAAAAACATATCCTTTGATGGAATAACACATGAACATTTCAACTATTGTTTGGGAATACTCCAAGTTAAAAGTACTTGTTTGTCTATTGTAACAAGTCTATATATGAAGATGTTTAGATATTCGACATATAGTAAAAAATCTTAGTTAACTTTTTAACATGCCAAAGATTGCACATTCATGTATTGAAGGAAGTACAATGTATCATGTTTATAACGTGACCTCTTTATTGCTTAAGATCATATAAATGTGAAGTTAAAACTTGCTAATTTATCTATAAGAGTAGAAAGTCAATTATTTAAACACGTCATGGTAGATGAAATAATGATTATGGCGATTTGAAGTTTAATCTAATAGATACAAACAGAGATCAAATAGGTAAACCAGATGCACGAAGACTTGTGGGCAGATGAAATCCATGATAAGATGACCATCTGCTTGCAATATGAAAAAAAAAGTTTCAAACTTCAACCCACTGACTGACTAAAGAATAGTCAATTCACATTATGTTATATTTCTAGTAGGTCAAACTCATAGATTAAAAACAACTGTTTCAAAGGAAATGAGCAAATGAGGCAAATAGACTAAATTGGTAAGTCATGGAAAACTGTATATTTAATATATTATACGTCCTAACTAATTTTACCCCAGTAAGTTGAACTATATATGGAAAAAATGATTTGCTATCATTTTTGACACACTACATGTGTCGGCACTAAATATATTTATAAACTGGACAAAAAAACACAGGGTGGCCTACTGGTAAGGCATCCTGATGTCCAGGGAGGTCCCTGGTTCAAACATCGCTAGGTAGACATCCTGGAAGCATTACACAAAAGCGCATGTTTTGACCCGAACCCAGTTTGACCCATTATGCAACCAACGCGAACCACCCATTTGCCACCTCTACCTTGATCTTTTGGTTGAACAGGAATAACCAGAGTGGTCATTTAAACACTTGACCCTACCCAAAGCTTTTAGTTTGAGACCACAACATCAAATGAATGATTAAAATAACTTAGTGTGCATGTGACAAGTGCTAACCATGAATTATAAATCGGGCCTGCCTTCTAATACCTGCTTCAATCTTTCAGATTTGCAGGTAATGAAATTCGTCCACAACAGCAATCAGTGAAAGAATTATCATCTTGTTGTTTCCCAACTATTAGATCATCAATCAAATGTTGTAATTATCTCCTTTAAATCAAATGATTTTACCCATTTGACTCATCTGGGGTTCACTCCGGCATCCTACTTTTACTTTCTAATTCAGTTACCAGAAGATAATTTCTTTCATTCACAGCAGCCCGTATAAGGATGTCATAAGTTCTCGAATCAGGAGACAATCCATAATTCTTTAGATTACCAAAAACCCAATAGGCTGCTCCAAGTAAACGATTCTTGCAAAGACTCTCCATAAGGGTATTAACTGTCACCACCGAGGGAAGTGGACCATGAGAAATCATATATTCAAAGACCTGTAAGCAATCATCAATTTTCCCAGTATTGCAATAGTATTGCATTAAACAAGTCAAACCCACAATATTCAACTTAATCCCTTCTTTTTCCATTATGTCAACAACCCTCCAAAAGATTGAAGAATCATCCATCTTACAAGCAGCAGACAATATCGTGTTAAATGATACTAAATCAGGCCCCTTTTGAGGCCACTCAACACGTTCGAAAAACTCCAGAGCTTCATCAATAGTTTTTACCTGGCAAAACCATTTCAATATGATGTTGAATGTTATATTGTTTGGCTTGATACCATTTTTAATCATACATTCAAACAAAGATGACAACTCTTTTGGTTTGCGGGCATAGCACAGACAGTACAAGTACACATTATAAACTGCAACATCCAGATCAACGCCACTCGAAACAATATGCTGTAGAAGATGGCGTACAAATTCTATACCGCGTGCAACTCCTATGCTACCCCTTTTGAGAAATCCTGATAGAGCAGTAGCCGTATACCGATCTGGAGAAATACCCTTTTCATATAAAGTATTGAAATATGAAGCTGGATTATCAAGTAGAGGGCTGTGTGCAACTCCTATGTTACCCCTTTTGAGGAGTGTTGATAGATTAGTAGCCGTATACTGATCTGGTGAAACACCCTTTGCAAGAACCATATTTTGTCGAGAAAGTGCACGGATAATTATGTTATAGGTGACAACATCCGGATTATACCCAACTTTTTCCATTCTTCCCAAATAAACTAACGCGTCCTTTATCCTACCATAATCACACAAACTTTTAACGAATGTGGTGTATGTTTTCACATTCGGATGACATCCCGGCTCAGCTTCCATTATCATTAAACAACGAGAAATCTCCTTAAATAACCCTTTTTTACCAAGCCCGTATACCAGAGCAGTATAAGAACACACATTATGTACAAGACCCTTCTTCGTCAAAAAACAAAACAATGCTAACGCACCCGTAATCTGATCTGACTTACATAAAGACCATAATATTGGGTTATAAATATAAGCGCTCTGAAAACACCCTTTTTCCAATAATTTAAAAAACACTAGACAAGCATCCCTGGTCATTCCACATCTACTAAGACTCTTAATCAGCAATGCAAATTTTGGTTCGGTAGGAACGTAATTCAACTCCAACATCAAATCCACCACACTAATCGCATCAACTAACTCCATAAAACCCAAACATTTCCTCAAAACAATGGATAAAGCACTAAACGAAGGTATAAACGCATGATTACGCATTTCCAGTACAACCCAAAGAGAAGCTTTCGACTCATTCAAAATACTCAACCCTTTCAAAAGTGTATTAAAAGTTATCGCATTTGGGTCTAATCTAACTGTTTTCAACTCCCAATATATTGCAGAAATATCATGTAAACACACATTTTTCGACTTTAAATAACAATCCAACATAGCATTATAATCGTATATCGTCGGCTTACCAGACAACATTCTCATAGAACGAAAAACCTCTAGCGATTTCTGAACATCACCATATATAGCCAAACTCTGCATCTTTGTTCTCAACTCACCATAATTTTGGCAACGTAAATTATTATCTTCTGCAATTTCAAATGATTCAACAACAGAAGATGATGTCGAACAGAACGACATTAATTGACTAAATGATTTAACTTTTTTACATAACTTTCTTGTTGGAAGTGCAAAAAGACTCATTCTTGAAGAACTAACAACACAAACAGATTGAAGGAGTTAAACCCGGGAAAATTACCCATGATAGATTTAAGCGGCTAGCAGTAAAAAGGTAATAAAATTTGATATGGGTATGATGAATTATGAAAAGGGGTTGGTTGTATTGAATTGGATTCGTGTAAAGACTGTAACTTTTACTTTTCCCTGGAGGGAAAATGGGCATAAACCCTAATGGGAATTTCTTTTTTACAAAACCCCTAAACCCATATGGACAAGAACAAAGTCTAACAAACACAACAGGCGGAGAAGGGTTTTTGATTTTTTGAAAGATTAGGTATTTAGAAAAATAATATTATTTCTTTTTTTTAGCAATGATATATATTTGAAAATTAACTTATATTTGATTTTTTATGTGTATATTTAAAAGAAAAAAAAGGTGATATATTTATGTAGATTTCTCAACTAGAAATTGTAAATTATTTTTGTATAAAAAATAAGATTATAAGTTCAATTTTAATGTAAGAAAATACTCGTATTGATGTAATTAAGAAAATATTTAAAAAAGAAAAAAGCTAGAAATCTAATCTTTCAGTTGAGAAAATATATATAGTTTTAGTTGATACAATTGTAATAAATGTATATGTAAAATATTTAATTGGAAAACAAAATCTGATATCCCATAACATATGATACATTTTTAAATAATAATGTACGTTGTATGAATTATTTCTTGGGTTAGTTTGATGCTTTGGTGTAAATGGTTATGAGAAATGGATGAATTAATGGATGAATTGACAATTTGAGATGTGGTAAGGTGTTGGAAAACTTGATTTTTGGTGTTTAAAGTTTATACTAAAATCTGGAAACTTAACTTGTGTTGTGGTGTTGTTGTTTGTGGAATTTTCTGCATTTGTTCAGGTCTGATCTGGAAAACAAAGTACTGCGACGCAGTCTACAGACTGCGGCGCAGTAATTTGTGAAAAACTGCGACGCAGCCTGGAGACTGCGGCGCAGTGGTATAGTGTTTGGACGGGTAATTGTATGCGAGAGTTTGGCTGCTTCGCACTCCTTGTAGACTGCGACGCAGTTGAGTTTCGTGTAAGTGCGCCGCAGTTGGGTAACTGCGACGCAGTCGTGTAAAAAAAAATCTCTTGTTTTTCGTTTAATTGTTTATCGAGTCTTACTTTCGTTTCAAAATGTCTAAAGCAAGTAGCCACTATGGGTAAACTGTTGAGTCCCAATGTAAATGTAAATTTAATGATGACAAATCTGATATATAAACACTTAGTAATCTTTTAGTGTTCTTGTAATCTGATCTGGGTCAGTCTGAGCTGACACAGCTTGTGACTTTTAACTGACCCAGATCATGCTTCATGTTGTATATTGTAATAATTTATGGAAGCAAAGTATTGCTCAAGCTGCATCAAATGTAATAGCATTCAATCCAAGTCGAAGAGGAGGATTGAAGATAGAGATCAAGTCTGAGAGTGGAAGACAGCTTGCTCTAGCAGACAGCTTGGGAATACTTGTGCAGATTGGTGCTTTGACAAACAGCCCAATCTGTGTATCACAATCAAGTGAAGATAACAACCTGAATGAAGATAAAGACAAA
>JANDBE010000048.1:24680707-24694037 GCA_024320915.1 Erigeron philadelphicus
GCTTTTTCTTCCAAAAACCTTGTTTGTCTGAACAATCGAGGAGGAATGGCAAGATGATCAATTCTGCTTCTTTCATTTGATCTAAAACCTCCTTCATTAAAGCGTGGAGCAGTGATGGTGTTTTGTGGGCGAGGATGGTTTAGGTGGTGAACAAGTTGGTAAAGGTTCAAATGGCTAAGGGAAGGATTTGGTTGTGGAACGGATGGGTAGTTGTCAAAGCTGGGGGGAGGAAGATCATCATTATCGGAGGAATCATCATCATCGTTAGGATCAAAATCGTTGCCACCAATATCAAAAACATCAAATTCATCATCTTCATTAGTATCTTCAACTATCACAGATGGATCAAGGTTAAACCCTTGAGATTGAGCATCATCTCTTAATTCAGCATCATCAACAACTTCAGTTGCATTACTTGCTCGAATCTCAGTGTTTTCAACATTCAGTTCCTCAATCATCTCAATATCATCATCAACAACATTTTCAGCAACCAACACATTCTCTTCAACATCTTGTTGTTTATCACCAGCTTGTGTATCATTGCCACCAACATTTTCTTTCACAACGGTGTCTGCAGCACTTGCATTATCATTCGCTGTGTCATCATTTCTTTTCTCCCCTCATGTTGATCCTGATCATCAGGATCATCACGTTGTTGATGAGCACCAGCAGCTTGTTTACATGATTCTTCAAGTTCGGCTATTCTCTTTAATGCTGCTTCAAGCTCTGCTTCTTTCAAAAATAAATCTTGTGCTGCTTGATCTTTAACGAGTTTGATTTCATGAAGATGATCAAAGCGAGCTTGTATGGAAGCTTGAATGACTAGATCATACGAATCGGTTTGGCCATATAAGGAAGTAAGTGTCAGAAGAAGGGTATCATACAAGGTGTCGAGGTTTTGACGGCTAGCGGTTGGCATGGGACCAGACAGTTTCTTTGGGCGAGAGTCGGAGGAGGATGATGATGGTGAGGAATGAGGTGGTGAAGGTGGAATATTTGTAATGATTGGTCGAGGTGGAAGAGGGTTGGTGTGAGCAGTTCTAAGTTGGCCGGCGGCATCAAGTTGTTCAATAATTTCACGGCGCTCTTGATCATATTTAATGTTAAGTCTTTCTGATACAACTGGTGGCTGATACATAGATACATCGGGAGTGAAACTCCTCATATATTAATGTAAAACGGAGTAATATTTTTTGTTTAATGAATAAATATTTGGCCCTTCATGAATTTTTTAAATTAAAAATTTAGTATGTGAGTATTCAACATCTAACCTTAGTTACCTAACAGCCTTATATAACCATCCCTTTTTATTTATTATTCTTATCAAATTTTTACTTTGAGATGAATTGTGGAAAAGTTGAAAGGTGGAATTGAGTTAATTATGTGCCACTTAAGTCAATTGTAATGTGTTCCTTTTAATCAAAGGAAGAAAAGATGTTTTTTTCTTAGATGATTAGTGAATAGATATAAGTTAAAATTTTTTGTTTTTTTTTATATACGCATGTTTGTAAATTTTAGTACGGGTAATATTATTAGTTTTGTAGTAAATAAGCTTATTTCTTGCTAATCCCTGGCTTAAGAAATTTTTATTGCTGAAACCATATATCGTACTGTCAGTTGCAGTAAATTATTTCCCATATAATTAATGATTCTATTTCATGAATACATGAATTAGTCCATATCACTATTTTCTTCGATGTTTGAAAACTTTGTTTAACCCGTTAAGAGTCTAAAATTAAACTTATATAAATGAAAAATAATTACGAAATTTGGATCCATAAGGGACACAGTAGCAACCTGAGCTCTTTAGGTAAATTTGATTTGATTAATAAAAATTCAAATCTTTAACAAGCCTTTCTCGGATTCTCTTTTGGAAGACAAGGTTGTGGCTAATAAATACACAATACGACCCGATGGCACCATTCCTTTTTATTCTCGTTATGGAAGGCCTGCATGTGGCTATCGAAGATATATATGAAACAATCTGGGTTGATCAGTGGTTTAAAGGTCGGAAACCTTTCTCTTTCTCATCTTATTTATGTCGACGATGTTTTATTTTTAGGAGATTGGAATGAAGAAAATATTATAACCGTTAAATATGTCCTCACTTGTTTTTATCTTGCTTCTGGCTTGCGGATTAACTTGCAAAATTCCAGATTGTATGTGGTTGGTGTTAACGAGGTAGATACCGATAACTTTGACAGAATAATGGTGTGGTCGTGGTGCGTTGACTTTGGTTATTGATAAATTCAACAAAAGATTATCTAAATAGAAGGCTAGTATGCTTTCTATCGGTGGTCGATCTATCTTGATCTCTTCGGTTCTTGGCGCTGTAGGGACTTATTTCATGTCTCTGATTTTAATGCCTATAGATGTCAAGAAAAAGCTAGAGGGTATGCGAGCTAAATTTTTTTGGGGTGGTAATGATGAATGCCGGCGAATTCACTGGGTGAATTGGGCCTCCATCTTGGCAAGCAAGTCGCATGGTGGTCTTGGTATTGGCTCTTTGGATGCATTAAATCGTTGCCTTCTTCTAAAATGGCGATGAAGGTATGTAAGTAATCCCCATGCTCTTTGGGTCAAAGTCATAAATAATCCTCACAATCCCAAGTCAGTCCTAAACTGGACAAATCCTGGTATAACAAATAGTGGGACTTGGCATGTAAATAATAATGTGACTTCTGATCTTGACACTTCTGTATTTCTTTGACTGCCATTTCGGAAAAATATGAAGAGGTGATGGTACTTTGTTTTGACTCAACATTTGGAATGGAAATACCAATTTCGCTTCAAGGTTCCCTTGACTTTTTAACTTTGAGCAATCTAAGATGGTTACAATTTTAGATCGTTGGCAGGATAATTCTCTGGTGTCAAATTGGAGACGATCTATTAGAGGTGGTGCGGAGGAAAGTGAACTAACAAATATCATCAAAGTCATGAAATCCATCGAGTTTAATAATACACCAGATATCTGGACATTCTCGACTTCACATTTAAAGGAGTTTTCGATCAAAGGAATTCGTAGAGCGATTCATAAAGAGGTACAAAGTTACAATGGTTAGAAATCCCTTTATTTTTTGGTTTCTGTAATGTTGCTCGAAGAATATGGAATTTGGTTTGCAAATGGTTAGAATTCCCTTTATTTTTTTATTTTTTAAAGCAAAGAAATAATGTATATATAAACAGGTCTTCTGGCCGTAAAGAGGTACAAAATTACACATACACAACAAAGTTTTGAGACGGAAACACACGATCATCACGACTCGAGAAATCTCTTTATTTTTATTCCATGAACCTCCTGATCTCTTTCATTAATTGACAATATGTGGATTCTCTTGGATAAGAAGTATATTATTGAAGCTATAGTATTTTGCGGGTGGTGGGCTCTCTTGAAGTATTGAAATCAGAAGGTGTTTTTACCCGGGAAATTGCACAAGGAGTATCCCTTCGACAGTGGCGGCCCTGAAAATTTAAGTGCCCAGTCCGAAAAGAGAACAAAAGTGCCTCAACTCTTAGGAATACAATTATATAAGCAATTTTTTTTTATATAATTGAGACATTATAACAATAACAAAATGATAGTAATCAAAGTAGCTAACCAAGGATTCAAGAAGCTCGTCTAGCATTCTTCATAATAAATTGGTTGTTTTATTTTACCTAAAATTTTTACACATATAATATATATAGAAAAATTTTAACATTTTTTATGCCCTCCTTAAAATTGTGCCCCGGCCGGATGTCCTGTTTGCCCCTCCTCCGGGTCTCCCATGAACGATAGCTTTGTTCATGTTCGTTCATTTAACTAAATAAACGAACACGAACAAACTTCCCGCCGAACAGTTTATAAACAGTTCGTGAACTATTTAGTTTGTTTACAACCCTAGAATGGGGGATGGCTTTCGCCTCAAATCCAAATGAATTTTTGTCTCTTCTTAAAAGATTTTTAGTTAAGACGACAAAAGGATCAATTTTATAGTAAACCATGTGTGGATCATGAATTTAAAAAGTAAAAAAAAAAAAAATTCAGCTAGAAAAAAAATTGTTCGCATTAATAAATTGTTCAAATTGACCTAAATATATGTCTATAATTCGATTTTTTTAATCAACATTATTTCTTTATACTTTATGTTTAAACTTGTTAAGTTTGCATTAATGACATTATTTTGGATTTTTTTTCATTCTCTCTTTTTGTCTAATATGTCCACATGGGTTTTGTAAAGTTTATTTGTTAGCATTTCTTTTTTTTTTTTAAGCGTAACATTTCTCTTTGTTTAAACGGGATGTTACTGACTTTACCCCTCAAAAAATCTCACTTGAGGAAGTCTTCATTCATAATTGAATTAGTATCTTCATAGTTCATGGGTGTTTTGATTTGTGGCATCTTTAAGAATTTAAAAAGTTTAAGTTACAGTTGCCCCTACAACTAAACCCCAAATATAAGTTTTTAAACCTAAACACTAAAGTTGAACTTTCTACATGTAATGTAAATCGATTACGGCTCTAAATGTAAACTTTCAATATAGAACATAGATTTATCTATACAATATTAAAATGAGTAAACAAATGATATTTTTTGTTAAGTTTGGTAATAGTTGCATCTCTTAGGCATTTGGAGTATGTTGGCCGTGAGATCGAATGGTTAAAATAGCTTATTTGGAAAGCACTTCATGGAGTTCATGACATAATGGAGTCAGGTCACACCTAATACATTTACCTAGATTTGAACCACGCGAGACATTTTGTGATTAGATTATCACTTGTAAATTTTATTTGGAAACCAGAGTACTACTCATATTAGTTTGGAAATATATGAATTGCAATAAAGAGAGTATTAAATCGAAGGGAAAAAAAAGATGACCTCGTGTACCCTTTGGACACTAATCGACCATTCCCTGACAGTATGTTCACCAATCATTAAATATCAGAGTTAAATCCAATCCAAAGATGAAGTTCAATGTGCTAAGAGTTAAACGCATGACCTTTATCTTAATTTGATCCACTAAAGTGATCCCACAACGATTTTTGACCGAAGAATGCTGTCAATAGAACAAAAAATCATAGAAAAAAAGGAAAACTATTACCATGTACTCGTAATCATTTATTTTGGTCAATAAGATTCTAATCATATAAACCAAAACCAGAACGAAACCAATATGTTATTCCGTTTTCTTTCAATCCGGTCCAATTGAACAAATATTTAAACCAAAATGTCCAATCCAAAAGGTTCAATTGGCTTCCAATAGTAATAACTCCCAACTATGACCGAGTAAAGTTACACAAGAAGTGTGCGTGGCGAGAGTCCTAATTCGGAACAACCCTTGAAATTGAGCACAAAGTGACAAGAGTTCCGAAAAGATTCAGTCTTGAAAGTGAAGATCGATCTTACCAAGCTGGAGACACTCGCACATTCAAGAGATTCGCCTCAAAACTATATCCCTCCTTTTGCGGTTGTATCCTTTGTATGCGATCACTAGCCTAGTAACCTAAATGTTCAGCATAACACATCCCAAAATTCAGTATAATAAGCCCCTACGATTCAGCACACCATATGGACTTGGAACTTTGGAAGACACAAAAGTGGTCAATGCAAATATTCTAATCTAGAAAAGGAAAGAAGAAAATAGAGAGAGGTAGATATCCTTGTGAATTGTGCTATTCAGAAATGAACTCAACATACATGTGTACAAACGAAAGAACTACAACAGCTCTGATAATCCATTGTTCATCTAGTCAAAAAAGTAAATATACATCCAGATTACAACTAAACATCTCACCATATCATAGTATGGTTTCATTTTCACCCCAAATTTCATACAAACACAAATTCTAATAGTTTACCTATATTACGTTTTACTATACAACAATCATCATTACAAGCAGAACCAGCATACGTTAATCTATAGAAAATTTAAGTAAGCCGGACGGAAAAAGGTTTAGCGGTTAGATCGATATCGGGCATCCCAATTCTTTAGCAGCGGTATTGAGATACTGAATTGGCATTCCTGTTGAAAGTCGACTATGAGCTTCCCATGTTAGACACTTACCTACATCTGCCTCCCAGTCGATAACATCAACGTTTAGGTACTGATAAGCTGGACCACATGTGGCACTTGGTGCACCACCTGGGTTGATCAAGCCAACATGCAAAATAGCTCTAAGGACTGACGTGCTAAGGGCACGGACATGAGCACTCGGGTGAGAAAGACAGTGCACCGTAGCAGGCAAGCGACACTGTTTTAAGAATGGATATAATTCGTGTTAAGTACATTTCTTGGTGAAAAGTATTATGGAAGTAAACTATTGAACAAGTTTAGTGCCAGATAATACATATAGTCATTTTAGTGGCAAGTTAAGCCCCTTTAATTATCAATGAGCTGATTCGAGTTATGTTTTATCTCCAATGGGTAGAATTAGAAAATTAGCTTAAAAGAAATAAGTCATATGGCTGGCACGGGTCAAAAGTTTCAGTGTCTATTTCATATACGTAGACTCTCACAACTTATTCTAGTAGTTATTTTATTTCTTAAAAAATTCCTAACTATTGTAGTCATATTTTGAGTTTTTGACTACTTCAAAAAATCATATACCAAAATAAACAGAACTAATTACTTCAACTCTTTACCTTAAGAAGATTTGAGAGGCCATCTGCAACTGCCATTCCAGACTCTCCCCACTCAAGCACCGGTTGAACCGCTCTAGCTGCTGCTTCCAAAAGCTGAAACAAGTAATTTCAGAAAGAGTCTGTTAATACAAAATTATTGAAAGAGTTTTTTGCGGCAGAACAAGTTTTTTCCTGAAAGACACAAAAACAAAGGAAAATATGTGGCGACTTCTACCCAATTATATGAAATCGGGTCAAATTGGGTTGAAATTGTTTGACAATGAGTAATAGGTAGAATGAAGAGTAGTAGATAAACATGAAACCCATCAAACAGGTCAAAAGTCATGTGTATTCAAATGTTTGTGAGTTGTAACGTCTTATATCAGTCTATATAAACGGAACCAAGCAAGTAAATACATCATTTATTAGTTTATAAAATTTATAATGGACCAGACAGCGTTGGTGGATCAGCCTAACCCAACCTATTTTGACCTGAATCAAACTCATCATTTTGCAACATCTAACAAAATGAATTTGTACTTCTCCAGGATGACTTTTAAAAAAAGCAATGCAGTTGCTACAGCAAATGCAATAAATGACATGTAAAACGAAATAAAACGGAGAGCATAATACCTCCAGCTGTGGTAAAGTACATGCTTCTCCGTCAACGAGCATGCCATCTGTAGCACGAAGGAGGAGGTCTAACGCACTAGTAATTATCACTAATGACTCTGGGGTATTGTGATTTCTCATTAGCTCCACAATCAGCTTAACTATCCGTTGGTTGATTGTCCACATCTTTTGGCCAAGATCATCATCTTTCGCGATCCAAGGCTGCAATTCTCTCTCAGCCTATCACACAGACAAATCAAGAAATAAATATTTTCCCTTTTCATTCCTTTTGAAGTAAAGCAGAACAATGCAGTGATGTTATTATAAATAATGTCCTTTAGTTATATTAATTAAAACTATAGTTAGAAGTGGCCCAGAACCTAGACTGGATGATTATCTGAGTTGTGTTAGATTTGAAGCACAAAAGTAGGGGTTAACGGAATTCAGACCTGAAGGACAACAGCAGTTGCAGCCTTCGTTGGTGATGCTGACACCACATTGCATAGTGCATCAACCACCTGTAAGGAAAACATGGATAAATTCTTTAATTATACTGTACACAACATATGACGGAAGCTTAGTCATCAAATAGTCTGATCTAAGCCATGATTGATTTAAGTGTATCATGATAGAACCAGGATCATTGATCTGTTGTTCTTCATTTATTGCAACTATATTTATAAACACTGTTATAGAAGCCAGATACATATTTTGTGATAAAACAAAGCCAACCAACTATAATGCATACATAAGCATAACAGCTAAATTTTTAAATGATAGAACACATTTTTACTAAAGAGGTTACATATCATCCTACTATATGTGATCTTTTACTTGTTCTGTAAGAATTTTCAAAACTTATCTCGACTTGTATAAATTTACAAATTAAAAAATCAGAAATAAAGAGATATTATCTTGAGGCATTCCTTACCTGTCTCCATCCTTGTTGAGCAGAAGTGCTTTCTGCACTAACTTGTGTTTCAGGTGATGCAATCAACTTGTGCCAGAGTAATGAGACAACCGAGAAACACAACTCTTGTTTCTCAGTCAACACCGAGTTTAGTAATATTCGTGAACTGCAATTAAACCCAATATGTCTATCCATTGTGAGGAAATTGGCCAACTCAGAAGCATTAGAAGGGAAACTCGGTATTCCTTTTCCTGAAGCATCGGAAGAGCTGGAAGCTTCCTCACATGTGCGTGTGGATCTTGAATTGGTATTTATGCCTTTATTTTGTCTTTTACCATTTGGGCACAAAAGAGAATCTTTCCAAAGAGGTGCAATTAGTAGGTGGGCTTCCCGTGGTTCTGCCTTGTTGACGATCGATGCAACTGTTTTACTGTGTATATCAATCAAGTTATATAGTGAAGATGCTGTAGAATGAATAGGGTTATCCCACTTGCACCGCATTAAAACGGAGAGAGCACGCATACATGCCTTTGATTGTCTAAAGAGTTCCGAAATATGAGCTGCAACCATAGCAGCAGCCACAATCTCATTTGAACTATAACCCCACGAGGTACCAACAGAAGAAGGCTTCAAAGAAAATAGCGCTTCTAAAATAGTCAACATTCGACGAGTATGACAAACTGCAGAGTCAATACTACTCTGAAAATCATTGCAGGAGACAACCCCCTTCACATCCTGTACGTTTGAATGCTTACCCACTTTGGAAATCATTGGAAAAATTTGAAGTTCACAAGCAAGAGCGCATACTGCAGCTAGAACATAAGAATCAAAAGCCGAAAGAGGTCCTTGCTTATTCGTCCTTTTACCTTTAACCCCCAATTTTTCACCATCTTCATCCCGTGGCCTCTTACTGCTATGTGGACGTGCTTCATGACTGACACACACGGTTAATACAACAAAAAGTAGTCGAGAGGCGAGCTCGACAGTGGCACATGATTCCAAAAATAAGGAGTGAACCATGGTGCGAAGCTCAGCCACTGCAATATTTTTAGACGCTGATCCAGAAACGCTTTTTGTTTGGTCAAATGATGAGCCTGCTGGAAATGTTCGTTCAAGAATTGCTTCAACTGTAGCCACAAATATTTTCATAAGGCAAGCTTCCGATGGGCTTCCTCTAGGAAGATACTCGAGAACTTTAAGAAGAGGCAAGTATAGATTCCATGATAGTACGGGGGGTTGTAAAGGTGCTGCTACGATAATTTCAGGAAGGTCAATAATAGAAGAGCTTAAAGGAATTAAGCCGTAAGCAGCCTCCCATATGGTACATATTCTCCATTCGACTTCGGGTCCGTGTGAACAAAGCATTGAGGCAATTCCTTGGGCAGTGGCTTCAATGGTTGCTTCGGTTGTTGGTATTTCTCTCTGTATACACCACCAACAATTAAATTCAGTATGTGGATGGACGTTTAGTTGGTGTGGCAAGATGGGAGAATCGGGAAATGGGTCAATATAGGTGACTGTTTGGTATGTGTCAAATATGGGTTCGGATCAGGTGAGGCTGGGATGCCCTGAAACACTTCAGCATCTAAACGTATAGTAAAAGTTTTATAAAGATTTGATGTGTCAATACTCAATATGATTGCAAAAACAATATTATTTCAATAGTGCTCTATTTTTTTAATCTTATAATGTAGGAGGATTTATGATCTAGACTAATCTGTTGGGCCTTTCACCTCATCTCCATATTTAAAAAAATTTCAAACTTTTACTTATTTGACCGGTTAATGGTAAAATTTAAGCTGGATCCCATTTATGAGTAATTGAGAAAGCACTGCGAAAAATACAATATAGCACCTAAAAGTGTTAAAAGGCTTGTACCTGCTTTTTATGGTGTAATTGGTAACCACTTAAAGATTCATTCTGAGCTTCAACTCCTTCAACTTGTGTCAATGGGGGGAAAAGCAAAGCAGGCTGGGACAATATCCGGAAAAGTAAAGCAGCTGCAGCATCTGCTGCAATACCAGCTCTCATGGACATTGCTGTTCCAATTGCACGCAAGAAATGCAAATGCATCCAGTTTCTTGGAAGCTGCATTATGAATAATCAACATGACTCTTTTGCGATAACTTACTTTTTGTGTGTGTAACTGTGTACATCATACATAATTCCGTAATTTAATTACCCTCATGCCAGAAGCATAGTCTTCAGCGGCTCTAAGTAGCTCAACAAGTTGAACAGCGGCATCAAGAGCATCTGGAGCCCATGATGGTGGTGCTTCTAGAAGTCCAAGAAGAACTCTTTGGGTGGCACTTGGACTGGCAATTGCATAATACCTACAACATAAAAATGAATAACTTTTCACATGGTACTTTTTTATGACCATCAAGTTGAAAAAGATGATAATTTATTGTATTGCCTATGAAACAATCTTGCATATGGCTCTAGAGCTGGAAGTCCTGCAACAAGGTGTTCATCCATGGATGTTGTTGGTGGGGGAAGTAAAAGAGCAGGAACAGCAGCTGCGGTTAGAGTAGCAGTCTCATAACGAGCTACTTCCTCATCACAAACGCTCAATATTACACCAGCACCATTAGCAACGGCCCACCTAGGAGTTGATGGGATTAGCTGCGGATGCTTTCCAGATCCACGAGAAGAAGCCATGACTGAAAATAAGTGACACTGAGTTATTTTATTACTCTATAAAAATGTAACGGTTCATATTCAGAAATCCACATATCAATTATGTAAAAGTATTTACCAACTGATGGAGGCTTGAGTTCCCCTGCAGCATATTTTCCCATGACACCACCACACCTGAGAGTATAAGAAAGTGTAAAGAACTAAAATTGGTGTACATACATGATACACACACAAACACAAAGTTCTAAAGATGAAGTACTCCTTACCAGCGGAAGTAGTCACTTCTGATACCTAAAGGGGCAGCAAGCAAGATATCAGTGATCCATGGAGACAAAGGCCTCAACGGTTTCACCTCCTTCTGTGAAGATGGTGACGAAGTTTCACCATCAAGAGAGTTACTTGTTGAAGCTTGACTGTTACTTGTTGAAGCTTGACTGCCACTGATGCTTCTATCTGTTACATTATGCTGATGTTCGGCCTTAAAAATCGGCCGGTTGTAATGAGTTAAAACTCTTAATATCTCTCCACATGCAAGAGCCCACTGTTCAGAATACTCGTTCTGCATTTCAGGACAAGTATTATTATTTTTCAAAATATTAACCATAAGGTAAGATAAAATAGGCTGTAGCATTAAAGAGATGTTAAACCTTAAATGGATATTAGAGTGTGAGGTGTTACTTACATTATCATTTGGGCAGAATAGTGATATGAACGAAGCAAATGGAGGAATGCTCCTATCATACTCCACTGTACCATCAATGATGCATGAAATAATTGGAAGAATGACAGTATGCCCATGCTCTGGATGATGTAGGACAAATGTTGCTGGAAAAATTAATTTGTTCAAGTAATATGTAGATGAATCACAAAGCTGAAGTGATGCAAATGAAGTATGAAACACAATACCTAAGACATCATCAAACAGGCGTTTTTCCTGTGATGGATAACGATGGCGAACCAGCTGAAAAACAGGTATACCAGAGTAAGAAATTTGGGGCATACATTGAAAGGACTAGGGAATAGGAGTATAGGACAAGGTTCACTGGCAATGTACAAAAAAACTACCTCAGCTATATCTTCAGGAAATTGCTCCGATGTAAACTGACCAAAGTAATCAACATATGCAGTGATTTGTGCCTGATAATATAAGAAGATGAGAACCAAATCAATACTGTAAAATGTTGTCTTAGCCGCTACATGCCGCGTGTATAATGCAAGTGTAAATATTACTTTACGTCATTTCACTAAAGGAAGAACCCGAAACATAAAATATTTGAAGCATGGATGCATGGTGTGACAGTGAGAGTGTCTCTAGTAATTGCATAGCATGTGTATATGAAAATTATCAAGACTTTATAACAACAAAATGAAACAATGTACATGATTATACCTTCCGTTGCTGTATATCTAGTGGGGGAGGCCAAAACAATGACGAGAACTTTAAACCATCAATCCACCTTGCAGACGTAGTAGCCATATTTGAAAGGTCTAGATAATCCTTTCCTTTCTGCTAATATCAGCAGATTCGATGGGAAAGCTGCAAGCTTCAATCTTTTCTTCTGCTACCAATAAAGAATGAGAAGATTGTAATTCGGCATATTATACAGCGGCCCGTGTCTCCTAATATATAAATTACTACAGCTGGTGGGAGTTTAACAACTGGAAATCGATGGTAAAGTTTCAAGCTTCAACCTTTTCTGCTGCTACCAATAAAGAATGAGAAGATTGTAATTCGGCATTTTATACACCAGCCCGTGTCTCCTACTATAAAGTTACAACAGTGGGTTGGAGTTTTAACAACTGGAAATCTTAATTTTTTGAAAACACAATATTGCCTCGTATATATTGAAGTCGCATAGGACTACGTTGTAGCCCTGTGGAACAACCAAATAGCACAAATCAGGTAAAGCAATCAAATCGTACGTATAAAAACAGAGAACTCAACTTAATACACGTAGACAGAATCAACAAAAGGTTAAGGCTTTTCAGTTAATAAAACATCTGATAAAGATCTGCCCTATTCTTATTTTCTGAAAGAAACAAATCCATATTAGAATAGGTGCAGACCCCTACGTAGTAGCATAATTCAAGTCCAATGATTCGCCTTAAATGAAAAACACTATGAGCAATATACAGTCACAACTCACAAACAAGCACACTTATACTCATCAAGAAAGTTGAAACATTCCAATTATTCCTACCAAAACATTAAATTGTTTGGGGAAAAATCGAGGTACAAAACCTAAGGGTGTTGTTAGTAACAGAAAAAACAAACAATTTCCTTTTTTTTTTTTTTTTTTTCTGAAGAATGCACATTTATGTAAATTAAGACACCCTAAATCTATTATAAATAACTCACAAAATATCTTATATACAATAAAAACATTTACTATACTCAAAGTTTATTTTGTTAATCTCAAGATATGTAAATATAATGATATAAATACTAATTTGGGTAAAGGTAAGACTGTCTATAATTCATTCAAAATCTTTTATCTCAAAAACCATATATCGATAAATTATAAAAATTGTATGGGTGTTCTTAAAATTTCATGCTCTTTCATTAG
>JANDBE010000048.1:24825186-24844802 GCA_024320915.1 Erigeron philadelphicus
TCGTTGTCTAGGGTACGTGCAAGACTTCACCATTATACGGTGAGGTTTCCGTGATGTCGCATACCGACTGAATGTTCGAAAAAAAAGAACATTATCAGTAACGACTTCTCGTTTTTTATTCAAAATTTTTAAACTTTAACAAGTATATATGATATAGAAAACAAAAAATAACCTCTGAATTCAAATGAGACTTAAAAAACGCAATGGATATCATAAAAATAACTTAACGATCAAGTAGATTGGCTTACTTGTCCGCTCTCAATCACTTAGTTGTGATCGTTCCTCGGGGCTTATATAGGGTTACACCAAAAACACCACAAAGTGAAAGCCGTCGTGGGTTATACCAAAAATTAACATTAGGGGGTAAAAACGGTGGTTCGGTCAACATTGATGAGAGTTTTCTTGTATCATGGCTCTCCTGTAATTGGTGTCAATTTTTTTTTTCCACCGTTTTTGTAACCCTCACATTTCTAGTCTCAAGATGTATTTAGGATTGAATGGTTACATGTATAAATGTAGTTGTATTGTATATGTTTTTTGGGCTTTTAGCAGTTCTAATCCAGAAATACTAAGAGTATAACGATTTGATTTCGCCTATGACATTGGTTCCAATAAAATTTTCGTTATTAGAAATGATTGGGTTTTTCACTTCTTTGCGTTACATCAGCGCGGTCATAATAATTCCACCAAATGATTTTTATTCCCCACCTGCTTGTTCAAGCCCAAATCAGATTAGCCCAATCATATATTAAGAACTTAAATATACTTATTTATTTGGAGATCCATAACCTCTCTACATAAACCGCAACTCAGATTATCAAGGTATACTTTTTCATTAACTACAAATCTAATTTGCCCAAAGTACACTGTGCAACCTTAGAACCCAAATCTTCTTCTCCTAAGTAAACTTTTTGCAATTTATTTAAGTTTTATAAAAATGCGTTACTTATTAAGCCATTTTTCTCATTCATGTGACTAGATATTATATAATTAATTTATTATTATTTTTATAAACTTTAACCCTGTTCCCAAAACACACCCACTACCCCTTCTCCTCGGGTTAACCAAATAAATGTTTACCGTGCCAAACAATAATTACACTGTAAAAAAAGGACATATTTTGGAAATACCAGTATTACCCTTATTTTGGAAGTTTCTTGTTAAAATTTACCTCTATATTTGCAAACCTGCCACATCCAGATATTTTATTTCATGGTAAAAGTTAAACAAATAATCTCCATTTTCCACCGTATTTCCTATTTCGCTTTTAAAAGCAACAACAATTTAATTCTTTCTGCGAGGCTGTTTCTTAAAATTATTATGCATTCAACCTTAAGATTATGTAACGAAAAAACCTGATTTAACCTTAAGATTATGTAATACTGTCAAAGTCATGTCCAAATCAACAAATATACGATAAAATGTAATAAATCAAATAACATTTGTTTTCCAAAACACTAATACACTATTATATGTTGTATGTACGTAATTTTTGTTTGACCAATGTTTTTATATGTAATTCCAGTATTAGTTAGAGTGGCAAAGACATGTTTCTAAAAGAAAATGGTAAATTTATAAAATTTATTTTATTGAGATATTTTAGAAATAGGGCTAATACTGAGGCTAGAAGCCTAGAATTAGTAGTGTTAAAAAAAATGTTTTTGTATGCGCAAAAAGGTATCTTATGTGTTTTGTTTCATTAAACTACTAAACTGGGATTACGAAATTGATATACTTATAAACATGCATTATATTATTGTTCCATAACTTCTTTTATGAAAATGTGTGTATTTGTAAAAATAAATGTGAATTCAGTACTTATTTTTTTTGTTTAATATTCATAATACCAGAACCCAAGTAAAGTTTTCTTTTAAAAGTTAACTAAAATACCTTAAAATTTTAACTTAAACATACTAAAATATGTAAGAATTAATTAGCATGGATAATCCAAAGCTTCATCTTTAGCTTTTCACAATCTCCTAGATTTTATTGTACCCTCTCCTCTCATGGACTCTGAAAACATTATATCCCCATTTTTAGATTCTACCTTCTTTGAATCCGACCCGAACTAATAATAAATTTACATAACTGAATAAAACCTGCAAATACAAAAAAATTTGTTAATATCCGTTCATTCTAAAATGATTATTCTAACAAGTTAATAAATAAACATGAATACATCAATACTCACATGGTACTCACACAATGCTATAACGGTGATAATTATGACGGCTTGGTTGTGGCAACGACTACTGATACTGGTGATGGCGGCGAGTCTTGTAGATGAATGAAAATGTAATTGATGTAAGGTGATATTGGGAAAGTTTAGGAGAGACAATTGGATCATTTCCAATGTTGTATATTTTCTAAACATTTCAAAAAGAAAAAAAAAAAAAGAATTTTCATAAAATCGTATAACGTATACATTTTTGCTTAATTTATTTATATTTTCATTCAAGTTTACTCGTATTTAGAAAGGTAAAAGACATGACAATCGTATATAGAATCCCACTAGTTTCTGGATTAAATGGTATCATTCCCATTGCAAATGCTTTAGGTGATCATTATGGAGGGATTTGTAAGAAATAAGTTATAAGTTCCAATCTCTTTTCAACTCTATATAATTGTACCCAAAGACAAGTGTTTATCCTTTGTAGTGTTTTTGAGTAAATTTTTACCGTTAAACAATGTCAAAGTTGTCACTTAGATCTTCTAAAGAAACAAGACCTTGCTTGTTTTGAAAATGAATTCTCCAATGTTGAAAAGATGTTTGATGATCTAAGACTTTTTCTATCAATTAAGTTAGTGCTAGGTCTTGTATCAATAATCGGGTTAAGAGGCTTTGTGCTCTCAACTCGTATTCCTTGTAAAAGTGTTACGTTCGTAGCAACTTGCGAGAATCATACATATATATATATATATATATATATCGTTGTTCGAATTAAAAAGGATTTTTGAAACCTTTAAATTATGAAAATCAGTATCAGAATGAATTCAGGAAGTTTCCTGATTACAAATTGAATATGAAAATTTTTGAACACCACTACTCATAAAATATAAAGTATATCTACTTTAACACACTTTTCACTAAATTTGAATAGTAGTTCCAACCGGGTTTTGAGATAAATGTATACATGAATTATTTATTAAATTATCTATGAATTTTGAGTCTTGATTTTAATTCGATGGTTAAGATTTTGTTTGGTTGATCTCATTTAATCAAAACTTATTTAATTGAATTGTGAAATCTTAACTTTTAGTCTTTTGTGATACATTTTTCTTTAAATAATAACTTTTATGATACGAAAAAAATAATAATATGCAGTTCAGCTTAATCACTACTTTAAATTTCATTTGTTTGTGATAGTATAAAAGGTTTGTATTAAAGATAGGAAAATACAGTATTAGCCTATTTATATTTTCCGTTTAATATATGATATTGGGAAAACCTTAATGTATAATGGTGAAATCTTACATGTATTCAAGATAATGAGATGTTGATTATAAAACGTTGACAAATATTCAGAAGGACATACCACAAAAATCAAACTCAAGATTTTAAATAAAATTGGAATTATTTTTGACGAGTTATGCTGACCTTCAATGTCAACAGTATTAGTCTATTACTAGTCCATTCCATTGCAATTTGCAAGGGTAGTTTAGTATTTTGGATAATCATCTTGATGTGCCCTAATCATTTTAACTACAAAAGATAAATAAATTTGATGGGTATTTAAAACCAAACATTTTGAGCATCTCCATGCTCCAAATTCCAATCCACTCCCTCTCTCATCTACACTCTACTCCTTCAAACTCAAACTCTCATTTCATCCTCCTCCTCCACCACCACCATAGCAACCACCATCATCGCCACCACTAACCGTCATACTCTTTCTTCCAAGCAAAACTTACATAAAACACTCATAGTCAATCAAAAAATACTTCACAAGGCCAAAAGTAACCATTATATGTTCATATATAGTCCTCACCTTCTATCTCCGGTCACCACTAGTTTTCCACTTCCACCTCAAGCGCCTCCGTGTAAGGCGGAGAACATAGTTTCCCGGTAAGTTTTCATTTGAAGCATAAATAGTCTCTTTTTTTCTTACTTCACATGCATGAGTTTGTTACTTTAGTGAACAAAAAACACACTCGTGTGTTTTAAGCATACCCCACCACCTTAAAACCCTCCCTTCACATGCATTTTGTCCCCCTTGTTTCACTGCCACCATTCACTGATTCACCACCATAAACCACCACCATTTTCTATCAAAACCCTTTTCAAGAAACTCAATCTTTACATGCATATTGTGACCATATTCACCAAAGCTTGAATCTTTTTCCAAACCCCACTTCCATTTTCACCATTTCACAACATCCAAACTCACAAATATGTCACAAACTTTCAATCTTTACATACATATTGTAACTACCATCACCAAAGTTTGAATCTTTTTCAAAAGCCCACAAAAACCCAGTTTCATTTTCACCTCAAAACACCATTTCACAACATCTAAACTCTAAAAAATGCCCAAAGTTTCAATCTTTACATACATATAGAGACAACAATCACCAAAGTTTGAATCTTTTTCCAAACCCCACCAAAACCCACTTCTATTTTCACTCAAAACACTGTTTCACACCACCCTCACTCACAAAAAAATGTCAAAACTTTCAATTTTGTACACTTTCTTGACATTATACCTCATGATACCACCATTACTTTCAGCCCTATCACCAGATGGCAAAGCCCTACTCAGCCTAGTCACCACAACCACCACTTTAACCTCATGGAACTCATCTTCAGAAACACCATGTTCATGGCAAGGCATAACATGTTCACCACAAAACAGAGTTATATCTATATCTATACCAAACACATTCTTAAACCTTACATATATCCCTCAACAGCTTTCGTCTCTATCATTTCTACAGCTTCTCAACCTTTCATCCACCAATATTTCAGGCCAAATCCCACCATCTTTTGGCTATTCTTTCCCACATCTAAGACTTCTTGACCTTTCTTTAAACTCAATATTTGGCCATATTCCACCCGAGTTGGGCCAACTTTCTTCACTGCAGTTTCTTTATCTTGACTCAAATCAACTCACTGGCAAAATCCCACCTCAAATCTCTAATCTTTCTGCATTACAATACTTTTGTATTCAAGATAATTTGATAAATAGTACTATCCCATCTGAGCTAGGATCTTTAGTATCTTTACAAGAGTTTAGAATAGGTGGTAATCCTTATTTGACTGGAAATATTCCACCTGAGTTGGGATTTTTGTCAAATTTGACCACTTTTGGAGTGGCAGCCACAGGGCTTTCTGGGACTATTCCTGTGACATTCAAGAACTTGGTCAATCTTCAAACTTTAGCTATTTACGATACTGAGATATCAGGTTTAATACCTGCAGAACTTGGGTTTTGTTCTGAGTTAAGAAACGTGTATCTTCATATGAACAAACTTAAAGGGTCAATTCCTAGTGAATTGGGTAAGCTTCAAAAGCTTACTAGTTTGCTTTTATGGGGGAATTCCCTTACTGGGTCGATTCCCCCTGAGCTTTCGAATTGTTCGTCTCTTGTTGTATTTGATGTTTCGGCTAATCAGTTGAGTGGTGAAATCCCAAGTGAGTTAGGGAAGTTGAAAGTTCTTGAACAGCTTCATTTGTCTGAGAATATGTTAACGGGCCCAATACCGGCTGAGCTTAGTAACTGTACGAGCTTAACCGCGATTCAGCTTGACAAGAACCAGATATCGGGCCAAATTCCGTGGCAGATTGGGAACTTGAAAATGTTGCAGAGCTTCTTTTTATGGGGAAATATGGTTTCTGGGACGATTCCGTCGTCTTTTGGTTATTGTACTGAGCTTTACTCGCTCGATCTTTCGAAAAACAAGCTAACAGGAGAAATCCCGGAAGAAATATTTGGGTTAAAGAAGCTGAGTAAGTTGTTACTACTTGGGAATTTGTTGTCGGGTAATATGCCTAAAAGCGTTGGGAAATGTCAATCCTTGGTTAGATTAAGGCTAGGAGAGAATCAGCTTTCGGGCCCGATTCCTAGAGAAATCGGGCTGTTGCCTAACCTCGTGTTCCTTGATTTATACACGAATCGTTTCTCGGGTCTTTTGCCTCGTGAGATAGGGAACATTACAGTTCTTGAGCTCTTGGATGTTCATAACAATCATATAACGGGCGAAATCCCATATGAGTTGGGTGATTTGGTTAATCTTGAACAACTCGATTTGAGTCAGAACAAGTTCACTGGTGACATCCCTTTGAGTTTTGGTAACTTTAGTTACTTGAATAAACTCATTCTCAATAACAATTTGCTTAGTGGTTCGATCCCTGGGTCGATCAAAAACCTTCAGAAGTTGTCACTTCTTGATTTGAGTTCAAACAACCTTTCGGGCCAAATTCCTTCTGAGATCGGGTCAATCACGAGCTTGACCATTAGTCTTGACTTAAGTTCAAACAGATTCCAAGGTGAGATACCAGAGTCAATCAATGGGCTGACTCAGTTGCAGTCACTTGATCTTTCACACAACTCGTTTCATGGGAAAATCTTGATCCTGAGTTCACTCACTAGCCTCACTTCCTTAAACGTGTCCTACAACAATTTCTCGGGTCCCATCCCTATGACACCTTTTTTTCGAACTCTGACACCCGAATCATTCATCCAAAATGCGGGTCTTTGTGAATCCAGTGATGGATATTCGTGTTCTTCACGAACATCGACAAGAAACGTGTTAAAATCTGCCAAGACGATAGTTCTAGTGATTGTAATCCTGATATCAGTGACCATGGCAGCTGCAGCCACTTGGATCTTTATGTCAAAAAACCATAGGTATATGATCAAAAACTCTTTAGCCGACTCAAACCCTGATTCTCGAGGGGACGATTTTTCATACCCATGGACATTCATTCCCTTCACAAAGCTCGGTTTTACAATTGACAATATTTTGGATTGTTTAAAAGATGAGAATGTGATTGGAAAAGGATGCTCTGGAGTGGTATATAAAGCAGAAATGCCAAATGGAGAGGTCATTGCTGTCAAGAAGTTATGGAAAACGAAAAAAGATGAAGAACCTGCAATCGATTCCTTTGCAGCTGAAATACAAATTCTTGGCCATATCCGACATAGGAATATTGTGAAACTGCTAGGGTATTGTTCTAACAGAAGTGTGAAGCTTTTGCTTTACAATCACATTGCTAATGGGAATTTACAGCAGCTGTTACAAAGCAACAGGAATTTGGATTGGGAAACTAGGTACAAGATTGCAGTCGGGTCTGCGCAAGGCCTTGCATATCTTCATCACGACTGTGTACCCGCGATTCTTCATAGAGATGTTAAATGCAATAATATTCTTCTTGATTGCAAGTATGAGGCTTATTTAGCTGATTTTGGGCTTGCGAAGCTTATGAGTTCTACAAACTATCAACATGCCATGTCTAGAGTAGCCGGATCCTATGGATACATTGCCCCAGGTATGTTTCTGTATCATCCTTGGAGTAAGAGAGTAATGTTGCTAACCGGTGTATAAACTATCATAATACCCGTAATAGCCAACAAAGAAACACCCCACGTTTGTAGACCAGAGTCATTTTTAATGGAAATGGCAAAATGGATGGGTTGGATGACAGGCCTAAACAAGTGAGTATTTGCTATGGGTCAGAAGCGGTCGGGCTAGGTTAACCCGAAACACGTGTATTCTAAAAAGTTTTTACACTCGGGTTTTTATCTATTATTAGTTATCACATACTTATTTATATACATCTCCAAATTTGATCCAAAAACTCAGAAGGTTCTGTCAGTTTTTGTTAAGCGCTTAAAACTGACAATTGTGATTTGATTATCTCAGTAATCATCTCTATTACGAGTAGTTTTCTATAAAAAATATTTTTTAATTTTTGTATGTAGGAAGTTTCATGTATAAACTTTGTTTGTGTTTTTGTGTGTGTGCAGAATATGGCTACACGATGAACATTACTGAAAAGAGTGATGTCTATAGTTACGGGGTGGTGTTGTTAGAGATCTTGAGTGGACGTAGTGCAGTCGAGAATCGGTTAAGGGAGGGTTCACATATAGTTGAATGGGTGAAAAAGAAGATGGGAAGCTTTGAGCCAGCAGTGACCATTCTTGACACCAAGCTCCAAGGACTACCCGATCAAATGGTCCAAGAAATGCTACAAACGCTTGGGATAGCAATGTTCTGTGTAAACTCTTCACCTGCAGAGAGGCCAACAATGAAAGAGGTGGTTGCATTGTTAATGGAGGTTAAGAGTTCGCCTGAAGAATGGGGAAAAACGTCACAACCTCTAATGAAACAACCATCTACTCATAGTTAAGCCTTTCCGTTGTTATACATTAGGGTTTTGTTTTAGATTTGAGGGTGTTAGTCAGTGAGTTGTTTTTAGTTCTCAAATGGGTAAGAATAGAATTATGTGATTTGAGCATGAGAAGAAAAAATTCGATAAATGGTGTCATTGGTTTAGTTTGTTCATTGGTAGGCCTTTTTTTTATAACAATGTGTACACTTATGTTGCATGAAGTATAAGTCATTAACATGATTCTTGCAGTTGGGATGCTTTCTGACTTATAAGTTTAAGCTTTACCTAGATACTTAGTTTGTTGATAGAGCAACAAAGCTCGAATACAAGTAAAAAAACAGAAGGTTGATATGTACACGATAAGACTGATCCATACATGATGCGTACAAGCGGAAGACAATGTTGTGTATTTATGACCAAGTTTCGTTCGATACATATCACTTGCCAACAACATATGTTACCCGTTAACATAGTTTAATAACAGAAAGGACGTCTTCGGATACTATCCCGAGTTGGAGATAGAAATTTACTTGGAATTGGAGTTGAGTATATAAAGAAACAATGACATTGAGCCCAAATTCGTCATTAACAAAACTGCAATACTATCTCTTATCCATATCTTATGACACTAGATCACTATGTTCTAATTATTCAAAGTCAATGATGTCAAAGTGCAGATACAAACACTCCATATATTTATGACATAGATAGAACACAAAAAGAGAGAGAGAGAGAGAGAGTGAGGCCCACAAGTCTCCAAGTTAATTGTCTTACATTTGGTCCATATCTCCTTGTTTTGTTGTTAGTGGAAAGAAGCACGTATCTGGTCAAAAAGAAGAAAAGAAAAAAAAGGACTTAAAGATAGATGACAAGCTAGCAAACAATGCCCATGGAGCATGTCTGCTATTAACTATACAAACCAAGGAACACAAAAAAAGTAGCTACATTGGATCTTCAAGTGTATTCATGGTAACATTAATAGCAAGAAAATGATGGATCATGGGATAAAGGTTTGATTATATCATCAATATCAATATATATCAACATTTTGGGAAAAGATCTAGTGACTTAGTGCCAAAATCTTTATGATAAATTATAACATGAAATGGATAGAAGTGGACAATAATACTATTGTCATCATTTTTTTGACTAAAAATAAGTATTTGATTGGTAGTTTTTATTTATTTTTAAGACAGTGGCAAATCTCTAGAAATTATTTGCACTTTGTGGGATTTGAAATGTGGCTTATGAAGGGCTTACAAAGAAAATGTTAAAACCATTTATATCTTTGAAAAGGCCAACATTATATATTAGAACAATTTTCATACCAAAATAGTGGAAAATCATAGTAATATTTTCCTTCACAGATATGTTGATTATACTACTGTTTATTAGGAACAAAAACACTCCATGTCTTCTCTTTTTTATATTTTGTCCAAATAAATCAACTTTTGATCTCCATTGAGCACTACTAAAAACAAAGTTTATGATCTTCATCAGTTACAAATCATGTGAAATACAAGGATGTCAGATTCCAAGAAATTGGGAGGTCAACTATTATTCATTTTATTTTGACTAATTAGTTGTCAACTTAATAGTCCTAGGTTGACCAAACTAAGCAAGAGACTTTCCAAGCCATAGGGATCCGAACTCTTCACTTTCTGTATCAATAAAACACTCCTAAGTAATACTTAACAAATCTTGAATACCTCAATTTCTACCACAATTTTAGGATCATAAAAGGTCAAAGGTACCACTGACTAGGCATTATATTATCTTAGAGACACCTTTGGCTCCCAGGTTATGTATGTTTTAGACAATTTTCTGGAAGAAAACAAACCTCTAAACGTCAGCCAGTTACAAACTTCATCTCTTTCTAGCTAGGAAACTGTATATCTAATCCGCTAACCAGAGTAGCGTTACCGAAATATAAAATATAGGCAAGGTCTTTAATGTCTACATCCAGAAAGAAAAAAGTCAGCACAATATACCAAAGCTTTCGACTTGTAAGGCTACAAAAGCGTTTCCAAAGATCATATATTCCATTGGGCGATTTCGTTATTTATATATTATGAAGTTTGGGTTTAGCATTATGTAGTTTAAAAATGGATTTAATGGGTCAAACGACTTCTTTAGCCATCAAACTAATAAATTTAACGAATGTTTTCAATTAGATGATATAGATGATCATTGTGATAATTTCGTGTATGCAATCCTACTCGTGTATATTCTATATAAATAAATTACCTACAAGTGTTTGTAGATCAGCTCAACCCCCTAAAAGTTTCTTGGCTTTTGGTTGAGCCCATTTGACCCCGTTACCCAACCCACCCAATTTACTGACACTTGCCGGCCCTTGCTTATAAATAAAACAGGAAACAGTCAGGAATGGAGTAAAGCTAAAGAACCGAAAGTTTCAATAGACACAAGCTAAGATAAGCCCGGTCTAAGGTTCCTTTTTTGTATAAGACTACGTCTGAAAAATATGTTACAGTACAAAAGTTAAATTATACAAGAAAAAAAAAAGAGCAAGTTGTGTACATTAATAAATGGACAGAAAATAAATGAATTACATCAAAACATATAAGAAAAACAACAAAAAACAATAGCAAGTAGAAATGACAGGTTTTGGATGTCTTTTTATTATGTATTTCTGGTTCTCTAACTCGAACTTTTAAATGCTACAAAAGTGTAATAACAGTTTAAAGGAGGGAAGGAATTTACATGAGGGACAAGTAACCAGAGATTGCAGAATTAAAAAGAAGAATAAATAGATAAAAAGATAATATCACAAGGACATTATTAAGGGAACATAAAGGCTGTATATATGTGAAAACCTTAAATGGAACCTTAAAAAGCATCCACAAAATCGTAAATGAGAACCTTGTCTTGTTTTGGTACAAAAAATAGAAGTTAAAGTTTTATGGGTTTCTTTTTTTTCTTTCCTTTAGTTTTACGCGTCAACGTTATTTATTGATCACGTATCACGTATGATATATAGCAATGGTTGAACTGAACAACTGCTCCATCAACATTCAGTAACCATTTTCTTTATGTCAAATGCCATGATTTTCTTTGTCATTTGATGATCATATACTAGCTAGGATTGATTATTATCGCACACACCTAGCATTAACCGCAAGAACTGAGCAAAATTAGGATATGGTATTCCTCATGGTTAGTCATTCCCACAAGGGAATATGTGGTTGTTACGTAGCTCACTTTAAGTGCGGAAAACATAACACGCTTGTTTCGATAAGAGGGACAACAAAGTCACGTCTGTTTCCTCTAAATCACATCTCTTCACTCCAAAAGGCGCTTCATTTTTTTCTTTTGTAGAATTTCAACTCGCTTTGTATCATAATTTTTGTTGCTGCCTACACAAGGGTGTAACTAAATTATTGATACAAGGTAGTATTGTTTTTCTATAATAATATGTGATCACAAACATCTACATATTCACTTTCTTTACAGTAGTATTGTTTTTCTATTATAATATGTGATCACAAACATACTTACATACCAACTAATCTTCAACGGTAGCTAATTGGCAACATTGATTAAAAATAACCTGTCACAAAGGAAACTTGAACAAACTTAGTTTACAAAAGTAACTAAATGAAAAACTCTCAACTTTTTTTGATTATGTAGAGGAGCAGAGGAGGTCATTGGTTCGTAATCACTTAATTCACATCATTTTAATCTCTTGTCCTGCCACAAGTGACGGTATTTTTACACATAACGAACGACATGATACTAGTAAAGAAAAAAAAGATTATTCCAAACATGTTTTGATGGTACTAGTAAGCTTGTGAAATATAAAGGGAATGATACAATGATGTTGCGACTAATTTGAAGAAACTTGAACATGGAATATGTAATCTAGAGAGAAACATAGTTTCTTTTACTAATATACATGTAATTTAGTAATTCGTTTGATCAACTAAATTGCTATGCTCAGAAATTGTAATAAACTACATAAAATGATTCTTTTAAGTACAAAAAAATAACTTTACTTTTGTTATATCAAATTTCATGATGTTACTATTTATTTACATTCAGATATAATTTTATTATATATAAAAAACATAAGCACAAAATCAAATTATAACAGATTTTCCAATTTCTAGTCAGCCACCAAATCCACAAAATATAACCAGTAGACTTTTGATAGTTTCCACCTGAACCCATATAACCTTAACAAACACTCTAAAAGTCTAAACCCATCCACCCACCCCACAAAATAACTCTATATAACATGAAGCTTGCCATGCACTATCTTTAACACCAAAAACTACAAAAACGTAATATATAAATAGAAAACGATCAATGGCTCGACCACTTCTGGTGCATCAACTAACCGGGGTATCACACTTAAGCTTAGCCATTGGCTCAGTTTTCTTTTGTGCTTTGACTTTGTTCATGTGTGCTGGTCATTCACGGAAATGGGTTCACCGTTTGAAAGCTTGCTATAGTTATGAATTTGAAGAGCCTGTTATAGAAATAAACAACGGAGGGATGACTCACGTGTTTCAAAGTGATGGCGAAGAAGATGAAGAAGAAGAATCCGTTTGGCAAAAGAATATACTCATGGGTGGCAAGTGTCAACTACCAGATTTCTCAGGGGTCATAATATACGACTCTGAAGGAAATATCGCTCCTCAGAAACCGAGACTTCTTGCTCTTACCTGGAAATAAGATGAAGACGAAATTTTTTTTAATAAAGTTATTGTCAAAACTAAATACCTTTTAATTATGTGCTTTTTATGTTGAAGTAGTTCACAAATCAGAGTTTTATGGTTGTAACGGATATCCAGAAATCCACATATCCATTCACATCACCTATAAGCGTTCAAATTTATTAACTAAAAGACTAGGATTAAAAGGCCGAAGGATGTATAAGTGATTGACTCTAGATTTTAAAAGTGATTAGCACAATTCAAAGAAATAAAATCACATAATTAGTTCAATATAGTATGAAACTACTAGGTAACCTTAGATTTATCTCAATAATCAGTATCATACTGCTTCTAATATTTGGACCTTAACTAATCAAAACGCCGCAATCATAACCAGTTTTCCGCAAACACTCAGAATTTAGTAATAATCATTTTACAAGCACATTTTAACACAGTAACACCCCCTCGAGCAATATTAATGTGTTTGACCCGGATACGTTCTTGTCTGCTGAACAAAAAAACTATATATTTTCACCATATAGCGTGCTTTTCATCACCGGTATCCAATAAATACATTGAAAATAAATATGTTCAATGTTCTTGACTACATACAACTTTATAGGAAGTTCAGAGGTTAAACGTGATTGATTATTAGTGGTAAAGCATAAACTACATGTGTTAAAATATATGTAATATACATATCATAAACAAAACTCGAAAGGCACTGACCATAATAATGTGAGGATCAACCAGCCCTCGTTGAAGCAGATGAGGCACTCCGCCCTCTAAATCCAACAACATTTAGCTTTAATGTAGATTTCGGGCCACTTGATTTTTGGCTAACTGTGCGAGTTTTAGCCCCAACTTTCACTATAGGTTTTTTAGCGCTATCCGGTTTCGAAAACGGTTTGGTGGAAACACTACCCGTTGATTTCTTAGATTTGGAAAAGGAGGATACTTTACTGGATTTGGTCCCTGATGAGCTTCTTTTGGTTGGAGGTTTCGAATAGGGTACTGCTTTACTAGACTTAGGTACCGATGGGCTTCTTTTGGAGGGTGATTTCGCGGCTGAATAAGTTTTATTGTTTTTCTGATCGGCCACCTTCATCGGCTTTTTACCCTTTCCTTTATGGTCTTGCAGTTTTGGCCTGCCACCATTTCTTTGATAGTCAACCAGACTGAGAGACTCTAGGCTCTCATTTTTCCTCATGGCCTCCTCAACAAGGTTTGCTAGAGTGAGATCTTTTTTAGTAATTAGACTCGTCACCTTTCCTGAATAAAAGAACACGAAATGTGAAGATAAATTAATTTCGTCCAGTTATAAATGCAGCTTGTTATTGTACATATAGATTGAGTTTTTGACACATGTTAAATTACTTTTGATAATGACAAAGTAAAAGGATCTTGGGAAGCAAAAGACAAAGTAGGTACTTGTAGCCGAAAGCTAACCAAGAGAAATTTAATACAATTACGATTTGACAGCACAAAATGTAAATCATCAGAATTGCACTAAGATAACAGTAATGGTCTTAGGGAGGCAATAATAGCAAAGAGAAGCAATGAAGAAATTACCTTTTGCACCCATGCGAGCAGTCCTTCCAGTCCGATGAAGATAGTCAATCTAAAGTGCAAATATAATAAACAAGATAGTCAATCTAAAGTGCAAATATAATAAACATTATTAAGAGCCGGCAATTTCAATCCATTTGCTTATTAGCATGTTGTTTCGGGTCATGTTTTATCCTTAAACAGATCAGTAAAATCCTTAACCCAACGGGAATGAGTTAAACGAGTTGAAAGTCATCCAAATTTTGATGGAAACCTCATTCAAATACTATTACTAACACAATAATAATCTATTTAAGAGTCAAAGATTGGAGAAAGAAGTGGTTGGGAGTCAATCAAACATGCCGAATTACAACATGGAGCCATTTTTGACACAGTACCCAACCTGTCTCATCTTAACACCTTTAAGATTAATATTTACAAACGTCCAAAAGTAACTATGATCAGAGTATGAAAACTTTAGAGAGCATCACACAAAAAAGCTAACCGAGTTCATGGGAAAATCAAACATAATAACATGATCAACATCCAAGTCCAATCCCCGCGCCGCCAAGTCTGTACATACGAGTGTGGGGCAATCTCCATCATCACTTTTGAACTTTTTGAGGTTTTCAACCCTGGTTCATGATTAAACGCCATTAAAGTGTTGCCAACATTGTATCAGTTTCCGTAATTTCGTAATGGTGAAAGGGTATTTTATACATTTACTAATAATCCATTCCTGTAATTAGTAATTACTTATTAGACATGTAACATACAAACGACCATAGCCTTCTTACAAATACATGTGCATGGTTAATTTGCAAAATGTTTCTTTCTCGGTCCCATGAAAATGCTAACATTTGACTCTACATTTGAGACAATAAAAGCCAAAGACCGCAGGTCAAATGTCTAAAAAACACGTCAGCAATGGCAGAATGGTGGATCCAGAATTATGTTGATAAAAGCATAAAACAAGTAACTTGCAATGGAAAGGATCATTTATAGCAACAATGGGCATATAGATAAGTTAGGGTGATATTTTTCCAAACGGAAGACAAATCATTTGAACATGGCCCGCAAACAATAACAATGTTCCCCTTCACAAAAAAATTTGAACAATTTTCATTACCTGTTCTACTTTCACTACTCTCTAGTCTCTAATGACGAAAGGGTATTTTAAAATTTTCAACGATAAACACTTAATAACATTTCACCTTTCAACTGCAGGCACCTCGCCATGATAGTTAACAGTAGCTAGTTGGTTTTCACCAAGAAAATGATCGACAGCACGGCTGGAATTCAATGTATTACAAAACACCATTACCCGATTTCCCTTGGCTAAACTTGGCTCAAGAACCTACATAAGACATCATCGGTCAAACATTAGGGGGTATGAAGGACAAACTTAAAACCACCCAATTAATCTTTTTCAAATGAATAGTTCATTTTCGAGTTCAAAAGTTGGAGCGAGGAAGCATGAAGAATCAGAAAGTACCAAAACAAATAAAAAAACAATGAATGTCTTTGGAGAATCAGAGAAGTCATTGGGCATGTTTAATTAGCTTTAACTTTTTCTATATTTGTGACGGGTAATTCAAATATTCCTAAATAAGCAAAGCAATGATAAAAAATAAGACAACGAACCTGTAGCAATGCTTCCAACTTATTTTCTGCACCTGAAAGCTTGATAAAATCATGGCGAGCAGAAGCAACCTTTTTATGCAGAGTTGAAGTGCGAAGATGTTCAATTCCTTGAAACTCCTCATTAACTAGGTTCTGCACGGCCTACATGAAATCGAATAAAAATTATCATCTAGTTTACTTCAATGTAAAATCTAAAAAACTTACTTTAATTATTTTGTATAATTTTACAGTACCAAAAAAAGTAACTAGCATACATTTGTCATTGTCGCAGACACCAAAACAGTTTGAAACCCTAGACCATCTGCCTTTAGTGCACGATTTTTCAATGGGCCAAGAAACTTGCGGATATCCGGACCAAATCCTCGATCAAACATTGTGTCAGCCTCATCCAACACCTAACAACATATGTTACACCAGTATATAAAAAACGACGGGGAAAAGTGCAAACAATAATCTGATTTCAGTTTTTCGGAATTTATCAAATACACCAAGAAAAAAAGGAAGAAATAGACAGTCACCAGATATTTGATATCACCATACACCAAGTTCCCCTCTTCGATATGTTGCAGAACCCTGCCAGGTGTTCCTACCACCATGTCAATTGGTGAATTTAATGCATCTTCTTGGGGTCTTATACGCCCACCACCACTAACCATTGTTGACCTGAATCGAGCATGGTGACTAATTGACTTTGCAACACCAAATACCTGCAATATAAAACCTTCATCTGAATTAAAATCGCCTATCTAGATTTTATGACCAGGGTATGTGCTTTCTTTTTTTGTTTTTTGAAACTCGTACCTACTACAGTAGCAATATTTTTTTATATATTTTTGCAGTACAGATACTAACATGTTTTTCCCCATGGCATACAAAAAAAAAGAAGTATAGTTGCGAAAACTATTTTAGAAAGAAAATGAAAAAAGGTATCATTGATAACCTGTTCACATAACTCCCTTGTTGGGCAGAGGACAACAGCACGTGGACGCCTGGGCTTCATTACCATGCCATTTACTGCCTCGTCCTGTCTTAACAACTATATAGATAAAAGACGGAAGGAAACAGTTGTAAGTGTATAAGTCTTGCAAACCTTGAACCTTCTACTAACACAAGGTATAGCATTTAACAAGGCACACAAGATGTCAAGAACAACGAGGTGATTATCAATTAAGTTTGATTCAAAGCAAAACCCAAGTGAGCAGTCAACTAGTAACAAACAAAAGCAACAATAAATGACATAGAACCAGAACCCGAACCCGAACAGAAAGTAACGAGCAACTGAAATTCGAAGCTCAAACTCAACAGTTGATTCTTCAAACTAAAACATCACGCTTATAAGCACATAGTAGGCTTAGGGGGTTTTTTTCAAAAAAACCTTTTTTTATAGCTAATGTCATCCAATTACATTGAAGCACAGCTTCATACAAAAGAAGAAGACTTAAGCAGATTGGATTATTCACAAAGAATGTTTCTATAAGCACAGATAAAATCATGAAAATCTTGTTTATATTCTCATTTCCATGAAGAACTTATGTGCTAAGATAATAAATAATGTATTTTCATGTATCATCGAAAACTGCATATAAGAATATGGCTTTCAACAAGGAAAAAGTAACAAGACGTTGCGTTTTTTATAATGGCGGCCAGGGAAAGATGCATTATTGGGCTTAGGAGGTTATTTGGTATATGTGTTTGAAGTTATTATCACTTCAAAAACCAAAATCAAAATTAAAGATTCAGATGCTTAAACAGGGCACTTAAATTTGCATCATCATGATAAATAATCGAAATTACCATGATTATAGTGTTTGGATGCACTTAATCTTGAAGAAGTGATGATCACTTATAACGGTGTATATAAGTACTGCGTAATTTAGTGAATCCTTTCATAGTTAGTCTCGGTGTGAGTAGCATCAAACTTAATACTGATAACTTCTTATTTGATCGCCCAAAAAATCAAATCGTCATAACAGAAGTAACCAAGTAGGTATCATCAGTATATCTGAATCAATTTGAAAACCCGAGATTTCAAAGTCGGTAATGTTAGAAGGTCGGTATTTTATGTTTCAATAAGTACATCTAGACATCACTAAGTAGGTCATATACTCATTTTACAATGATCATTTAATCACTATCTTCGTAAAAAACTAATCAAAGAAGCCAATATCACAATTACTTTTTAAGAGTGCTTATTTCAAGTGTGTATAGCTTATTGTATGTTTTGAAAGCCAAAATGCAGTTTGACGTGTTTAACTATATTTGGTACTCGAACACACTTTAGCTTAATCTAAGGGGTAGATTTGTTAGGTAAGTGCCGTTTGTTTTAAATATTAAACACAGATTTTTAATCCATAAGCACATATAATATATGCATTCCCACGAACCCTCGAATGCCATAAACTCTGCTCCAAAATCACAATCATCGGTCCCAAACCATATCAAAAAAACCCCTCAACCAAATTTTTTTCGTTTTTAGCATTATCGTAAACGGTTAAACCACCACTAAAGTGGACTAATGGTGTGTCTGTTATCCTCACAAGCCGTCTCAGGTATCTTCCTTGGTAAACCTCTTGAATTTGGCCAGTAAAAAGGTTTGGAAACGGTCACATGGATATCCCGATTAGGCTGCCTACATCTAAGTCAAAAATAATTACAAAACCCATGGGACTATAAGCAAAACCCACATAGCAAAAAAAAAGTAAAATGAAATAAGAAAAAATATACTACCTGAACAAGAGGCAACAAATAAGCAAGTGTTTTGCCAGAACCAGTATGAGACCCCAAAACAACACTTTTTCCTTGAAGCACATTAGGTATCCCCAAACACTGAATCTCAGTAGGAACACTAATACCCATTTCACTTAAAGCCCCTAAAACCTCTTCACTCAATCCCAATTCCAAAAAGCTCAAAACTTTATCATTTTTCTTGATTTTTTGACCACTACCCACTTCATCATTTTCAAAACCCACCAATAAAGACTGTTGCTTTTTAGTATTTGGCTTAATGGGTATTGAATCTTTAAGGTGTCTGATTCTTAGGCGTTCAAGAAGGATGGAATGCTTTGATGATTCTAATGAAGGTGGTTCATCATCTGTTATGGGTGTGGTTGTGAAGGCGGCTGTGGTGAGTGTTCTAAGGGGTTTGAAAAGCCTTAAAGAAGGATGGTGAGGTCTTGGTAAGGATAAGAGGGAGAATGAGAGAGTTAGGATTCTTGAAGTTCCCATTTTTGTTGAGGTTTTACAGAGTGGGATTTGGTGAGATATGAGAGAAGGGTTTCTCAGGTATGACCGTATGATGAATGGATAAAGAGATGGATTACAAAAAAAATTTAGAGGGATCGACACGAATCGTCCTTGTGGTTTACCCAAAAAGTCTAGTTTCGTCCTTTAATTTTAAAACTGTCTAATATCAT
>JANDBE010000048.1:24887018-24897379 GCA_024320915.1 Erigeron philadelphicus
ATAACAACATCACATTTGACTTAACGACGTTAGTCAACATAAACGATTAAGTTTTGGGATGTTACATAGATGTTACAACAAATAATGAAATAAACAATCATCAACTACTTAAAATCAATCGATTCTATTAAACATTTAACACTGCTTCGTTCAAAAAAAAAAAAAAAAACGGTCACATAACACGCTCCCAACATTTACAAGGATTGGTCAAATGTGCCCAAATAGCCGATCAAACTTGTCAATGCTTACCGATACATAGATGCGCAGCTATATAGCCTCCCAACCCCCCAAATTTTTTTTTTTTTACGATGTAAGGATATATTGTTTTCGCGTAATTTTTTTTTGATATGTTCGGTTTCGAACTCTCATTTAAAACAAATAGTGTTAGGGCAAAAAAATTAAGATGCCGACCTCCCACTGAACATTTTCAAGCTTCGCTACTATCAATAAGGAAGCCAAAGAGTCGATCCTTGCCAAATGAACTTGCCGATCAAATTTGCCGATCGTATAGAATTGCATTTTCAAACAAACACAAAAGCTGATAACTTGTACATCCCGCATGACAACTTGTACATTCATTTATAACCGACATCAATATCAACATCTCGGTACAGCGGCACAGTCATCATTTTTAAAATTTTAAAACTTTTAAAATGATATATACTCAGTTAGTCAGTTTAATATCAATAAAATAATAAATAATAATTATAATACAGTATATGTTGTAAAGAAGAAGAACCACAGATCGAAATTGGCGCCTTGATCAAAACCTCACATATATAAATATAAATATAAATATAAATATATATAAATAAGAGTAATAGATTTGAATTCTGTTAAAAAAAGGGGATATATCGTCGGCCATGTCTTTAAGAAGAAGAACTTTACTTAAGGTCATCGTCCTTGGTGACAGCGGGTATAATTTTTGTCAATCTATATTATTAGGGTTTCATTTTATCTATATAATGCTTTTGTTTGTTGTTATTTTCAGGGTTGGTAAGACGTCATTGATGAATCAGTATCCTATAATTACTTATATCTATATATATATATATTATATATTCACTTTTTTTTGAACAGTATATATTCACTTTAATTTTAGTTATTTTATTTGATTGAATAAATTGTTTTTTGTGTATAATATAATAATGATATATAGGTTTGGTTTCTGAATCTATATGTGTACTTTGTGGAACTTTTTTAGATTGTTTTATATAATTACTGTTATTATTATTATTATTTTGAATATTTAATATATTGCTTTACTTATTAATCTAAGAGACTGCTTCTAGAGTCTATTACTTTATTATGCTATTGTAATACTAAATAACAGGGGTCCGAGGTGGTGTTTCGGGTGTTTTGGCTATACACAATGTGTTTATAAGATGTTTACGGATTCTAATATATTTAAGAGTATAGATAAGTATAATGGAAAGTTGCAATGATGGTTTTATCTACATTGCGTCTGTAATAGTGCTCCGAGTTTGATGAAACCCACATGTATTGGAGAATCTGGATATTGTGTACTTGATCGGTTATTGTGATCTATTAACTGCTTTTAAGATATGTACATAAGAAGTTTAGTCAGCAGTATAAAGCTACAATTGGAGCTGATTTTGTCACTAAAGAATTGCAGATAGATGATAGGCTTGTCACTTTACAAGTGAGTTCTTTGATTTCGGTCTACCTACTTCATATCAATCCTCTATGTGTTTTATGTTTATCATTGCAGAGGTATATTTTGTCAGCTAATTGTAAATTTCTGTTTGCCAGATATGGGATACTGCCGGGCAGGAAAGGTTTCAAAGTCTAGGTGTTGCGTTTTATCGTGGAGCAGATTGTTGTGTTCTAGTGTATGATGTGAATGTGATGCGATCTTTTGATACTCTCGACAATTGGCACGAGGAATTTCTCAAGCAGGTATGTTTGACTGTTTGTAATTGTAAGTCCTATATGTCAAGTGAACTACATTGAAGCCCGCAGATTGATTATTGACAACATAGCTTGGAAAAATACTAGACAACACATTAAATATGGTATTACTAGACAACATGGGATATATCAGAAGGTGTGACGTTTATAGATACTAATGTCAACGAACATACATCTTAACATTGACTCTGTTTGTCATGATCATTGGGGTGTATTTCATAGTACTGCTGGTATTTAAACCACATATCAAGATGTTAAACTACATATCAAAATGTGTTAGTTTTTCATGCTTCCATGTATTGTTGTGCCTCTTTCAAATTTCCTTACACTCTTGATGGCTTACATGTCTCACTGTGTCTTATATATCACTACCAGGTGTTCATAGTAAGTAAGATCTTTAGATTGTAGTTTGGAGTTTTGTTAGAAAAAAGCTGAATCCTTCTATAGGTATACAATGTCTTCTTTTTAAACCATTATGCTGGCTGTATTACTTTTACTTGTGCAACTCACCTGTAGGGAGAATGATCTTTTGATAGCTACTTTGAACTTTGAAGCTTGTTTTGTCAAATTGTCAACGCTAATAAACTTTGAGAGCTAACTATTATTATTTGTTGGCAATTCCCTTCCTTGTGTCTTTTGTTGTAGAAACACAATTTCTTACTAAAAAATCGTTTCTTCAAAGAAAAGTGAATACCTACTACTTTTTTTAAAATGTTAATTGGAAGTGAAAAGTTAAACATGCTACCATCTCTATTCAATCACTTAAGACAGATTGAGAGAATTACAAAAAAAATAAAATAAAAAATTAATTAACTTCCAACGTCCAATCCATCATCCACTTGAGAATTATCAAAAAAACTTCAATACTACTGCTGAATTATTTGTAGTTGGAATGAAAAGAGTTGTGATCGACAAATTCATTGAACTATTTTTTTTAATAAAATCTATAATATTCTGTTTTATTATTTTCAGGCAAACCCTCCAGATCCAAGCACTTTTCCTTTCATACTTCTTGGTAACAAGATGGATATAGATGGTGGAAATAGCCGTGTTGTAAGTTTCACTATGTAAATACGAGGTACAAGCTTTGAAGCTTTCTGCAGCTCACTATCCGTATCTGATTATAGGTTTCTGAGAAGAAGGCAAGGGAATGGTGTGCTGCGAAGGGGAACATACCTTACTTTGAGACATCTGCAAAAGAAGACCTTAATGTAGATCCTGCATTTTTGTCTATTGCCAGAACTGCAATGGCTATTGAGCATGAGCAGGATATGTAAGTATCCGAGTCGTTTTTTTTTGCTCTATAAAAAGCATAAGATATTTACATTCATTGCCTGTTTATACTGTCTATGTTGTTAGTGGAGTTCGCAAGGTGGATGGGTAGGGTAACGGGTCAAATTGGGCAGGGGTTTGATTAAATTGGCTCATAGTTATTTGTCATCTGTTATTTTGTTTATGAATAAATAATTCATTGATTATGATTACAAAACAACTATAAGATATTTTCAAATGAACTTATTTTAGATTTTGTATGGATTGAACTAGACCTTGGGCAACTTTCAACTCATTTGACCTGCTCTTCTTTTACTTAAATTTGTCTCGTTATCTATTTGACCGGTTTGAGATAAAAGATAACTAAAATTGACATCAGTAATGATGATGATTGAAATTATCATCTCTAGCTGTTAGCTTTAATAGGACTGGTCAACACAAGTGTAGTTAATTCATCAGTTGTGTAAGTTGATTGGGTGCCCAGATTTATGGAGTCTACTTCTTAAGGAAACTTTGAAACTAGAGCATGTGATATAGATACAGAGGAACAAATTCGGAAGTCACTGATCATCCAAGGAGTTGTTTCTAATGGGTATCAGACAAAGAGAACATGAATTTTGTTTAGTTTATGAAAAAAAAAGGTTTTACTTTGTGCTGGTAAATGTGAGAAAGTGTATTGCAGCTTCATGAGTATAAGATGGTAAGAAAACTTGCCACATATGTGCATTTCAGCCATGTTTTTCTACTTATACCAAAAAGAATTTTTGTTTGAAAGTGATACAAGATTTATATGTGGCTTTTGTTTTACAAACTTCTACTTTTCAAATTGAGCTAAATAGCATAATTGTGGGATTAGGTATTGTTGCTGTGGACGCAGAAATACAGTGAGATGCAAAAGTTGTTTTCTATCACAATTGTTAACATATCTCTGTAAAGTAGTTGTATTTGTCAGCTACTCATGTAACAATTCTAGATCATACTTAATGAAGCTAAAAATACACCATACGCATCAATGACATGATCAACAGTCAGGGTTTTACCAACTACACCCCCTAAGTATTCACCTAAACTCTACTAGATCATGGCTTATTTAGTATATGTAGCAAACATATGCTGAGGAATTCTCTTTTAGTTATTGTCATAAATTTGACCTGCATACATACACATACCACCACTTGCTACAAGAGTCGTGATTGTTGGAATGTTTGGGTCACCCACGTGTAGGTGGGCTGACCAATTAATAATCTTGGATGGCAGTAACTAACTTGGTGGCCAAGTTTAATATGATTAGGTAGTATTGTGTTGAGATTAGGATACAATAGTTGCCATATTTGTAATTCCTAGTTATTAATGAACACTGATATGTTAAGTGTCTCTCTCTCTCTCTCTCTCTCTCTATATATATATATATATATACACACACCGTGCTTAGATGGGTAGGAAATGTACAACAAAACTTGGAGTTTTATGTTAATTTCTTCAATAAATAATTGCATGTGTTTAGTAATCTTTTCTGTTTGTTATTGCTCTGTTTTACTATAGTAATAACATGCCATGACTAGCTAATTTCTTATAAGTTTCTTTTATATAACTATGTGTCGTATGGACACAAATTGATGACATTTCGAATTTACATGCTACTTCGATAGTTTAGGTTCAATGTTACTCTATAAGGAAACCCTGCAAATTGTATGACATTTCAATAGGTAAAAAGATAGCTTGGTGAAATGTAATAGTAGAAATGTTGATTAAGAGAAACGTTAGATTATCACACATGCCATGAGTAATATAATTTATAAGTGAAAGAAAAATACATGTAGTTTTATGCAAATTTAGGAGACAACCATGCGAGAGGTTAAGTGAAAGTGCCACAATTGTTCACTTTTCTCTTTGTGGATATAATTAATCGGCTAATCGCATTAGCAAATGCATAGTTGTGGGTTTCACATTTTGCTTATATATTATTACAATATAGTACCCTTTCAGCCAAAAAGTTTCATTTCCAATGAAGTACTTGTTCAACTCTTATTAAGGTGTACTGACTAGTGAGCAAGAGCCAAGACATTTCAAAAGGGAGACCGTGTCACCATGCTACGCAGTTTTGTTTATAAAAGGTAGACATGTTAAGATCCCTTTCTTTATTTCCCCGATGACGTTTTCTCTTGAAAAATGAGAATGAAAAAGATCACCAGTTTGATAGTAACTGTAGTGATTGTTATTCATTTACTAAAATTAATTCCTTAAGTGTAGTATGATATTTGATTTCGAGTGTATGCAATTATGAGGAAATCAGTAAAATTTGACTACTTTATTGTATCTTCTATTATGTTGACATGTCTCTGCCTTCAACTGGTACCTCATCTTGGGTTGATTATTGTTGGATTCCATTAACGATTGTTGGGATTATTGAGGGTCTTAGGATTGTAAGTCAGCGAGTTTGTAATATCTTGTTGTAGCTCATTATGTTATAATACCTTTGTGGGTTAACGTATGATCATGATTTTAGTTTGTTTTGGAGTTACTTTTGTTGTTTGCTTTGTTTTTGGGGTGGTAGTACTTAGTTAGGCTATATGGATGCAAATCCAGACCCAACAGTTTGTGATAATATGAAAATTTCATTTGTTCTTCCTAAAATGTCAAACAGATATTTTCAAGGGGTGCCTGAGGCTGTACAAGAAACAGAGCAACACGGTGGTTGTGCATGTTAATATGCTGAACATACAGAAGCATTTATCTCGTTTGTTGCTTATTCTACCCTACTCGTTGCTGATGCCACCCTTAACAATTTTATACGCAAGGATGGCTTTCAAGACTCTCTGTATTTCTATGTTGTTAAAAGATAGGAACGTCTTCGGTTTCTGTTTGGATGGATAAATTAAGATTCTAAACGATGATTGTTGAATATTTCATAACTTGTCCTTGTGGAAGGTTTTGTCGCATTTTAGCAATGTTCTAATGAATTGTATAATGATGTAAGGTTGGTTTGTTGTAGGTAGATAATATTGGCTATTTGTTTATGATTCTATGCAATTGCATATCCATTTGTGTTGGTATTAGCGGTGTTTATGTTAGAATTAGAGGTGTTCCCCTAGTAGCACGCTTATTATAAAAGCTTTAGCTTGCCATCTGAATTTTTTCTATCTTTTTTTAAAATCAAAATGAAGTATAGATATTAGTTAGTGATTGTTACAAACTTCAAAAGTTACATACTTACATGTGATGATTGATAATACTTAAATTGAATGTGTTACGTGCAAATTTTTTATTGTTCTTTTGAAAGGTAAATTTCGTTTGAAACTTCGTGTCGCGGTTCGACAACGAGAGGTCTAACATACATTGTCTTAACCGGGTCCGCGCTAGAGAGTTCTTCTGAAGTAAAAATGTCTATTTCAATTACCCAATGGCGGGAAGATAAACTACTAATCTGTCCGAAAGCACGACGATTCATAGAGGTAGACCCTGTCCTCTTAGACTTGAACTTCGGTATACTCAAGTCAAACCCTCATAGAAAGACTAACTATATCTCAAAGTTGGTGGAATGAAAATTCGAACCTGAGACCTATAGGTTACTAAGAGAACTCCAAACCAATACACAAACTCATCATTGATTACATAAATCTAATGGATTAATGACATTTCATGAAGTGATTGTAAGTTGATAACACGTAAATTTTAGTACCTAAAATAAAAAGTACATACATTTTCATCAAAAGCAATTTCAACTTACCCATACATATATAAACAATATTCAATGCCATGATACTATGTTTGTGCTGGGTTAACAAGTTAAGTATGTACGTAATGTTATAAATGGAGTAAAAAGATCGAACCGTGTCAATATCCTTTTTGATTTATTATTCTTAATCACGCACGCAAGTCATGTATAAATTCACTTAGTTTCGCACGACTATAGATTTGGTATGTTGTCTCAACATCTTTCGATCAAAATGCCTTCAAGCAGTAGAATCCTGTTATTGTTCTTCTTGCTGTCGTTAACGAAGTTCCTTCATACTGATGCATTGCGTCGACACTATGAATTTTTTGTAAGTATTCTGTTAAATGAACACAAGTTAACATTAATTTGTTTCCTTAGGTTTTTCTACTACCAGTATTACTTGTAACTCATTTACTTATTTGGTTGCATAGGTGAGGGAAACATCCTACACTCGCCTTTGCGTAACAAAGGACATTTTAACTGTAAACGGGCAATTTCCTGGACCGACCTTATATGCATATGAACAAGATACGATATATGTTAAGGTTCATAACTATGGAACTCAAAACATCACCATACATTGGTATGTAAAGTGTTCCTTTTACTTGGTTGTTTCAACTTAATTACATCATATAATTTAACCGAGTCCTCTAGCAACTTAATTGTTAAAGTCTTAGAGCATTTTACTTCTCTATACCGTTTTTATAAAGTTAATTCGGGTATTTGAATGCAGGCATGGAGTAAAGCAACCAAGGAATCCATGGTCAGATGGTCCTGAATATATCACACAATGTCCAATTCAACCAGGCGATTCATTTTACTACAAGCTCATATTTTCAATAGAGACCGGGACACTTTGGTGGCACGCTCATAGTGATTGGTCGAGAGCCACGGTCCATGGTGCTATCGTCTTGCGTCCCAAGAGTGGCATCTACCCCTTCCCCAAGCCCTATCAAGAAGTGCCCATAATACTAGGTATGTACATTGTTAAATTCAAAATTTCATATACTCGTATTTTAGAGGATTTGCTTACAAAATCATAAGGTAGTGATCTGATAAACTCGGAGAGTCGGAGTTGATTGATTTGGTTATTATGTATCTATAAATTTTTTGCATATTTATGATATATATATATATATATATATATATATGCAAAATTTAGAAGCATAATGAAGGAGAAAAAATTGTTAATATGTTAAATCTGTTCCCATATTATCTGTTTTGACCCATTACCCAACTCATGTAATCCTTTTCGCCTTTTCATGGTTCTAACTTAGAATTCTTTTCAGGTGAATGGTGGAATGAAGATATAATGGAAGTGTTAGAAGAATTTGTAACATCAGGTGGTGTCCCAAATAACTCTGATGCTTACACCATCAATGGTCAACCCGGCGACCTTTATCCATGCTCAAGCCAAGGTTATTTTATCAATTTCACATAGCCGAAAACTGAAGCATAACTTAAGATTTATTCATTTGTTTTGTAACGTTTATTATATTTCTATGCAGACACCTTCAAGTTAGATGTGACATATGGGAAGAGGTATCTTTTACGCATGGTAAATGCAATGATGAATGGAATCATGTTTTTCGGTGTAGCAAATCATTCACTAACTGTCGTGGGAGCTGATGCTAGCTACATGAAGCCAGTAAAAACTGATTATGTACTAATCACTCCCGGGCAGACACTTGATTTGTTGTTAGAAACAAACCAAGTTACACCCGGAGGTCGTTACTACATGGCAGCTAGAGCATATACTAGCGCCAATGCTGTTCCCATCGATAACACCACCACCACCTGTACTGCAATCATCCAATATAGTTGTGATTCTATGACTAATTCATCCACAACTCCTCTGTTCCCTATTCTACCCAACTACAATGACACCACTGCGGCTTATGACTTTCTTGGTAGCCTTAGGAGCTTGGAGCCACTCTTATTCCCTTTAAACACATTCGACACAAGACTAATTTCCACCGTTGCTACCAACACATTCCCTTGTCAAAACAATTCGTGTGCTGGGCCTAATGGTACACGACTAGGGGCTAGTATGAACAATATTAGTTTCCAACTTCCGTCTATTGACATACTTGATGCTTACTACTATCATATCTATGGCGTTTTTGGTACACGATTTCCAAGTCGTCCTCCATATTATTTCAACTTCACCGATACCAACTTACCAATGACCTTATTGACCCCTGAAAGGGCTACTGAAGTCAGGGTGATTGCATATAATCTGACTGTAGAACTAGTTTTTCAAAATACGCGTTTGCTTGGAGGGTTTGATCATCCTATGCATTTACATGGAACTAGTTTTTATGTCGTCGGATGGGGGTTTGGTAACTTCAACGAAAGTAGGGACCCGTTGAGCTATAACCAAGTAGACCCGCCGTTGCGTAACACTGTTCTTGTTCCAATAAATGGATGGGCTGCTATTAGGTTCAAGGCTCACAACCCTGGTAATTAAGATACAATACATAACATTTTCTTCAAAAAATATACTCGTATATATTTTCAATACAATAATACATGGTATTTAGTAACATTTGTCTAACTATACAATCCAAACAGGAGTATGGTTTCTGCACTGTCATTTGGAACGCCATGTTACATGGGGGATGGAAACAGTGTTCATTGTCAAGGAAGGCAATCGACCCGAAGAACGAATGCTACCACCGCCACGTCACAGGCCACGCTGTTAATTTCGCGCACATTTGCATAATTCGATATTTGATGCTATATAAATATATATAAAGCAAACAAATATTCAAATTTTGCTATTTGAAAGTACTTTTATAATATGTGATTGATGTTTGTATCTCAATAAATCAGGTTTATTTGGTGAAAATACACCAGATGTGTAAAAATCGAGTTAAATTAAAATTTAGAAATACCACGTATCGAATATTATACACAATCCGCCAATGGACCCGTCCGTATGCAATATAGGTTATGGTAAGTCCAAGTTCGTTCCACAGAGACCAAAAGAGAAAACGAGTTTAACGTAGTTTAAAAGAGGTTTTGGAATTTAAAGACTCCCGTCATATTGTTTTTGTTTTGAAAAAGTTAGTTAATTAATTAAAAGTTAGCTATTCCGCAGAATATATCGAAAAGAGAGATTTTATAATCAATAGGAGTTAACAGTCATCCACTTGGAATCCATGACACAATTACTTTAGGTTGCACATAATTGAAGAACCAATTTAATGTGTTGATTTATAACGAGGTTAGACAAAGCTTTCACTAGTTGCGCACCTAGCTAATTACCCAATCCTTCCCATTAACCAACCATTCAATCTCAAAGTTCCGGTGACCACCTTCCCTATTAAGACCTACTAGATTGACGAATTGTTTTGTTATTCGTAAACAATCTTGTCTAATGACTTTACCAAGCCGTTAACACTTTGAATCTATTACCAATTGACGTTTATCAATTTGT
>JANDBE010000048.1:24982095-24993002 GCA_024320915.1 Erigeron philadelphicus
CACCGAACCCAAACATAGTTCACCGAATCCAATTCTTCCAAACCATGAATTTTTTCTATCAAATTTGTTGAACCACACCTATTTTGGGTCGTCGAATCACCCTATACCAATTCGGTGTTTTTTGTCTTCGGATCGCGAATGGGTTCATGAATCGTATTGCGATCCGGATCGACGAACTAAGATCGGAATTCGCGAGGTGTTCAGCGAATCCTGTAACTATGAGTTCGACGGTTCGAGAATAAAAGGTTGCTTACTCCGTGCGACACTGCGACCTAAATCAGCCAACTATTCTTTGGGCCTTTAATCTTAACTCAATATTCAGCCCAATCCTTACTGGGCCTAACTACTGAGTTTCAGACGCGTTAAGACTGAAAATGTGTTTGTTAAGTGTTACTTTTTACTTTTTTAGCTCTTCTTTCAAACTTCAAATAAATCCAAAATAAAGCTTTTGGGATAAAACCTTTTACCTTGAAAAATTAGTTTTTTGGTTTCATTGTAGGAACTGCTATTTATACTTATACTATTTAAACTTAGGGTGGTGATCAACGCCATTTTTAACCATACACCACCAAACATGCATTAAGATGTTATACAATACAATAATTTGAAACATGTTTGGTAGTATACGGTTAAAAATTGATAGTGTACAGATCACTACCCTTAAACTTATACTACATTTGGTAACTCACTTTGTGGTCTTCGCGAGGCTTGAGACGAGACAATTGAACACCTCTTATGCTATTGCCCATTCGCTGCTGGAGTTCGGGGATTAGTAAGTAAAATGGTGCAATATCGAGACTCTCATATTTCTTCTATTAAAGAATTAATAAAGGCAGTGGAGAGCTTGAGGAATTAATAAAGAGTAATGATATTCGTACCACAACTTTTGATAAATCTACCATATTGTACAGGTTATACAGCTAACTGTATAAACCGATAATGCACAATTATGGTAGATTTCTCAAAAGTGGTGGTACAAATATCTCCTCCCATTAATAAAGGTGCTTAAAGGAATTAATTTCTTTACTAGTTGGTGTCTTTAAAAGGCTAGAAATGACAAGATTTTTAAACAAACAACTATTAGTGTCGACAAGGTTTTTATGGAAAGGCAATAGGTTTCGTGTGGTACAAATGTAGGATAAAAAAAAAGGAATATTAGTTGGAATAGTTGGAATAAGTTTGATGTAACTTGACTCGAATGTCCTATTTCATATTGCGGAGTAGGGTAAATATATACGATTGACTCTTAGAAAAAAGTTATATAACACCTTTTTTTAGTTGAAGTTTGGATTATATTAAATTCATTATTTTTGTCTCTAAGCATTCATACCAACTACATTTTAAAAATCTTGTAATGATGAATGAAAAATCACGTATCTAACTAAAATAGAGAAATTTAAAATAAGTTCTTTTATATCATACCTTATCACTCAATTTTAACACCATCAATACCGACCACCACATAAAACCAATGGTCTATGAAGTAAACGGTAGACCGTTATCCCATCAACAATATCCGTTGAAGAATTACAAAATGATCTACTGCGACTTGCATACAAACACATATATGAGCAGTTGAAATGCGTAGATTCATCAATAATGATGAATTTTGAGTAAGGCTAATATGGTAGGTTTAATTTTCTTATTGTTATTTTTTTTTTCTTTTCAAATCAAATCAATTAACCAAAAAGTTCACATTGTAATCAAACTTATTCACCAACTAAACACTTTATGTTGCGTTTGGTGTGTACACAGTATAATGAAGGATGAAATGGAATACGTTTGGATTGAAATAGTTCATCACTTTATCACATTATGAATGTAATTTCAGAAAAACTATAGTGTCACTTTCTTTTACTAAGGAATGAATGAAATTATAAATATTAACCAAACAATTCACTTGATAATCAAACTTACTCCTCAATTCTCATATCCACCTACCAAACATATATGATACGAAGTAACAGTTCTAAAGTTACGTATGGCAAAACCAAGTTAGCATTGGTAGCTTAAGCTTAGAATTGGTCTATAAATTTGTTCGACAGATTACTTGAATTTGAAGCTAAATATATAAATGACAAATGTATTCTACACAAATCCATAAGTATTTACAAGTACTGGTAATGGAAATGAAAAACTGAATAGTGAAATTTAACAAATTAATTAGAGGGAATGATGAGCTCTAATTTATTTGTCAAAAACCATAATCAATGCTCATATCACAAGACTGACCATGTTCAAATTTGACATAAGTAGTTCTGAGTTTCTGACTTATACCCTATGCAATCCAAATTCAGTTTACTTCAATACACCAAAAACTTGGTTAACATACGAATATAAAACCCAACAAAATCACAGCTCAAGATCAGCTGAAGGACCCAAGAACAAGTAGCTTATTCTGAAAGAGAAATATTAAATTATACGAAATTACTAAACTTTATGTTCTCCCTGGGATTACAGACAGATTCATCTATTTCTTGAAGTCTATCCCTCACAACCCACAAAAATTACCCAAATTTAAAAGAATCAATGAAAAGATTTAAAAACAAAAAAAAAAAAAAAAAAAAAGAGAAAAAAAAAGACTTTGCAAAATCAATCTTCAATGTATCAGGTCCCAACCCTTTTCTTTTTTATCTACACACATTCACTGATAAATATATCAAGAATCCGTCCTGTAACATAGCGCGTCTCTCTATTCTTCTTCACTTCTGTATAATCATCCTCTTTAGTCACAGTCCAACCCGCAAACTTCTAACACAATTCCACCTCTGTCTAAGAACGGGTTGATACGCACCCATAAAAGTGACAAGATTGAGGCCAAGAGGATCGACCACACAATGAGGATAGTTGGGACGTTGCTTTGTTTTCCCATCATACCTTTGAGGAAAGGGTAAAGATGTAAGATCACCCATATTGCAAAGAACAGTCGACCAAAAAGTGGGCCCCATGTTTCGTAACCATTGCTAATGGCATCTGAAATGCCTACAACTACACCGATAATGTTGAAGATCAAGAGGGTCAATGGAGGGATCAAGATGGTGGTCCATTTGAAAAGATAGAGTTCCGAAAACTCTCCATCGTCTCCTCCTTTTGATGTAACCGTGAAGTTTGTGTTGACTCCGGCCAACACTTTTAGGAGACCTTGGAAAAGGGCGAAAAGATGAGCTGAGACACCACCAATAACCCAAAACTGCTCGTTTCTCCACAAGTCATCTATGCCAACCTTTCCCCATTGGATTTCTAAAATACTTGTTACGGCAATGGACAAAAACATGAGCATGAAGAGAATGCTAGCATAATTGCTTATCTGCAAATATAAGAATCCCATGAACATTAGAGCACGAATTAGGGTTCTGTTCCTAACATTAGATGTGGCCAATTTGACCCATTTACATATGAATGGGCCGATTTGGGTTGTGGATAATCTCCAAGGTGTAAATGATTAGTCAATGACCTTAAGGACACATTCCAATGAGAACTTGGTCATTGGACTTTGAGGATCATTTTTAAACCGAGTAAACTTCTCAAACTCTATAATGCCGGATGATAAGAAAAAGGCCCAAAAGAAAATCCAAGTTTGGATAAATTTTACAAAATGTATTACTGAAATTGGATAATCAATGCAAGTGTTCTTACCTCAGGAACAATAAACTTCCCAGTGAGTAGACACACGGCTGGAAGAGTACAATATGCAACCAACGGAACTGATGTCAACGGGTAGACGACAGAATTTATATATGAAAACCTTTCCAATGGCTTCAACCCACATCCATAACCATACCAGATTGGACAATGTCGACTCAACAAGATTTCAACTGACCCAAGAGCCCACCTAAGAACTTGGTGAAGACGATCTGAAAGATTGATGGGAGCTGAACCCTTAAAAGCGGGCCTCTTTGGAATGCAATACACGGACCTCCAACCGTGACAATGCATTTTAAATCCTGTTAAGATATCCTCAGTGACCGAACCATAAATCCATCCAACCTATTACACAAATAACAATTAGTAATATGTTATTTGACATTGCCAATATATCTGGTCCCCTTACATTTAACATAAACCGGAACCACAATCACAAACAGATTTTTCACATACCTCTTTTCCCCATTCAGTTTTATCTTCATAACCACAGCTAATCACATGGATGGCTTCTTTCAAGAGTGAAGCAGAGGTTGCTCCAGGAGGAACACCACCATCTTCCAAAAGTGTTGAAGCAATGAAAACTGGAGACTGACCAAACTTTTTCTCAAACTTAATTTGAGGCATGAGTGATGACTTCTCACTATCTATTCCTGCAAAGATTTTTCGATTCAGGGCCATCCCAAATTTTTTACTTTTGACGTGAAAATGAAGAAGAGATCACATGGCTGTCAAAATCGGCTATATGGACAATGCATTAAAACAAGCGATTTGGTACGAGTCGGAAGTGGACCATTTATTTCCTAATGACTTAATAAGTAATTAGTGTGATAGATATGATCACAACAAACCCATAACCAAAATATAACCCATACATTCCCATGGTCCAAAGATGTAAATATTATAAAATCTTTAAACACAACACTTACCTTCTATTCCCTCTTCAATATTCTCTAATGCATGTATTTGTGTCTGTGCATCCTTGTTCTTCTTGCTCTTCTTTGACGGCTTCTCCTTTGACTTTCCCTTGCCTTTCTTCTTTCTCGAAGACAAACAACAGCAAAACCATTTGGGCAAGCAATTGCATGTTTTCCCAGGGGCTTTCTTCTTGGTTGGAGCATCATATCCATACAATGCTTGTCTCCTAAACACGCACCCCGTTCCAACGTATATTGGCCCTTGAATTCCATCGAGCCCTTTCATATTAATCTAGATATAAAGCAGAAATCAGAATGCATCAAGAGGGTTACAACATAGATTGAATAGAAAGTCTAAGGGCTACATACATCAAAGAACACCACGTTGCGATTTGAGTATCTATCATGACGATCAATACCATCAAATCTTTGAGGAAATTGAACATAACAAATTTTCTTTCCAGATGTAGGGTCCATCATGAAGCACATAGATTCTCGCAGTGCTTTACTGTTGTTTATGTAGTGATCACAATCGACATTGAGCATATAAGGTGCATTTGAAATAACAGCTGAAACTCGAATCTTCAAAAAAAACAGAAAAGTTAGAAGCAGCCCATAAAATATGTATACTAACTGAACTTAAAAAAAAGGGACTAATTCATCAGGTGGGTAACTGGTAATTTTGGTAATAACGGAAACGGTCAAATTGGGCTGAAACACTTGTGGTCCAGTTTCTTTGGGTGACTCTCAACACATGTGACCCATTTCTTTTTCGCTACTTTAAGTTTATTCTTTTAACGTCTCTGAAATTAAAGCATAACACGAATCAACGGATTCAAAAGTCAACGGATCACAATTTCCAGTCCGCTTCCTATGTTTAAACAAAAACAATCAAGAATTATTTATACCAAGGCATTCATGGCACCAGCTTTTTTGTGGTGATCAAATCCAGGCCTCTTTTCACGAGAAACATAAACAAGACGTGGTAACTCATTTCCTTCTATGTCATGGACACCATTGTTCCCAAGGAAAACCTATTTAGAAACAGGACATATTAGCATAAGGCCATTAACTTGTATTTAAACCATTCTCATATAACGAATCAAAAAACTTCTGCACACCTGAATCATTCCAGGATGATCCCTAACGTCATTTCCTGGCCAAGGAGTACCATCCTGCATTGTCCATCCCTCTTCTGGAACCTTTTGTGCCATGGTCACAAGCCCATTTATTCTAACCTTAAAGTCTTCGTACTCCCTCTGCATTTCAAATAGTTCATAACAAGTATATGTCAATCACTAAAGCAAAGAGAAAGGCCAAAGCTGCAAGTTTTTTTAACTTGTATTTGACTTGCTGTTGCAAATATGTGAAAAGCTATTAATGCTTCAATATCATATTTTTGCAGGAAAGATTTTATTTTTCAACAAAAATCCGAGTACAATGGATGAGAAGTTAATCATTCAAAGATGATTAGGTTAACCTCAAAAGTAAAAATGTGCTTACCTTCATAGCACGGCGTTCCCGAACAAATGATGGGTGTACTTTATCTTTAAGATAATCGACCTTTTCTGAAAAATACCACTCAGGAGCACGTGGTTCAATGTTAAACTTTTTGCAAAATGGAACCCACTTTCTTGCAAATTCAGATGTTTCTGATAGAGCTTCGAATGTAAGCATGGCAGCACCATCGTCAGAGACATAGCAAGCAACTTTATCCACGGGATAATCAACCGCAAGAATAGATAACACCGTATTGGCGGTAATTAGTGGGGGCTCTTTCAATGGATCCACCGTACTCACATAGACATCTATAGGTGCCAATTCAGAAGGCTTCCCCTCTTTCTCATACCTATTACAAAGTTATTTTTTTATTAATCCACAGAAACTCGGTAATTAAGTAGATATACCAAATTGGACGGATTGAGTAACGGGTCAATACGATGACCAGACCACAACGACCTGTCTTTGTTTTCTCAAAATTACTAAAGACTAGTGCTTTAAGCATTTTCATATACCCATTGAGTGAGTATTAACCCGTTTAAGCCATTCCAATTTAAGCAAGTTTTAAAATTTCTTGGATCGACCCGTTAGCGGCAATATAAAAAAAAAATAAGCTTGTTTACCAATTAAGCCTCTGAAATAAGATTAAATAGGATAGGGAACTACCCACCTGAGTGACAACCGGTCAAGGTAAGTTTCACGCTCAATTGGAAACCATTTTGGGAATTGGTCAAAAATCCATGATACAGCAAACCATATCTCACATATAACTGATATGAGCCACAAGGCGTATGCATCCTTAACAGGGTGCAAAATTCTATAGTGAAAGAAGAGCCCGAGAATCGCCATACGAATCAATATGACCATACGATATGGATTTATCTTGCTTGAAGATATAGGTAACTTTCTTGAAAGTGGTTGCCTTCCCTCATCCATCCTATGTACATACACAACAGATGATTAAAAAACTAATTAAACCAATCTAAAGTAAGCATTAAGAGATTCAATCTAATATTACTCGGGTTTAAAACAACCAGCAATAATTATGATCAAATAAGACAAAAGGTATTTAAAGGATGCTCCTACTTGGGCATATCAGGATCATCAACTTCTCCATCATCATGACCACCACCGCCACCCTCATGCTTTACCATTTGGAGTTTATCATTTTGCCTTTTCCTCCATTCTTCCATTCTATCTTTCCACGCAACTGTTCCATACCCATAAACTGCCAAATCTTTCTTAGGATCCATGGGGCGAGGTGGCACTACAATATATAAACCAGCAATAAACACGTGAAAACTAATCCAAGAAAATTTTAACAAATAAAGTTTTAAATTTTGACCCGAACCAAATACTCACAAGAAACCGATGAAGCGGTATCAGAAAATGGCATAGGATGAACACGCTTTGCACGGTTCATAAACGGGGGAATGATCAAAGCATGCTTGTCAGCTGAGATCCCATCATCCTATAATAAACAAAAATGATCACATTAACTAACCAACTATATTCACAAATATTGATTAGACCAAAGGTTTTGTGACAGTTGTTGTAGCTAAGGAGCGAACACCATTGTGATTTGAAACTGACTATTTGATATGTATTAATCACACTTAGATGATCAAATGTAACAAAATGTGTTGCAGGGATAATGTACGAATGTGCTTATTCTTTTTAGAGAAATGATAATCTGATCAATTATTTAAAAATTCAAAGAATTCAGATCATCAGATTCCTTTTAACTCAAAACACTGGATCTTGATTATCTATAACCTTTAGGATCCGAGTTCAACAATATTATGAATCTGCTATTGACACAATAAGAATTAGAATTAGAAAGAATGTCAGTGTATCACTACCTCTTGGCCATAAGTAAGAAGGGGGATATCGGGATTAAGAGTGGCACCATCCACCTCCGAAGGGGTAGCAAATCCCGAAGCATTAGATGGACCACGACCGATCATGAGACCAGCCTCCGAACCACCATGATGATCTCTCCTATAGTTTGCAAGATCGAACTCATTGTCCAAATCATCGAATCCCTCCTCATCTTCATCACCATCAACTCTTGGACTCCCTAGACCAAGATCCAAACTTATTACTTACACAAATCACTCAAATTTTCTCCCAAAAGAAAAGATCTTTAACTAACCTTTAATCCGTTTGTATCGAGTTTTGCATTGAGGGCAAGATTGATTACCCTCTCTTCTTTCATATTCATAACAAGGTCTACAAATAGGGAAAGCACATTCATTGCAAGCAACAAATGGCTCACCATCAACTGTTATCTCAATCTCATCTCCACAAATCTGACAAATCTGCCCACTTAATTCTTTTACGGAAGTCACCTATAAATACACAATCATTAAAGTTATATTAAGAAATGCATTAAAAAATTAACTTTGGATCAAGAAATAAACTCCCAAAATCCCAACTAAAGTCAACTAGCCCATAGATCCCAATAAAGCAATAAACTTTATTCAACTATCCAATACATAAAAACAAACAATTACAAAAATAATGCAAAAGTAAGCTAATAAACCATCAAATCTCACTAAATTATATTATACATCACTCAAATCTAATAAATGAATAGTAATTCTTATTCAAAATGATAAAGTCTTAAACTTTATCAACCCACCGACAGTAATAAATCAAACAATTATGAATTATTAAGCTACACTAAATGCAAATCAAGAATCTTTATACATATATACATACATATACATATAATTCAAGATTTGGGAAAACAATTAGTGAAATGAAACAAGATTTGAAACCCAGATCAGAAAATGAAACTTACTCTGCCAACTTCATCAGCATTGATAAGAACAAATTCATTTCTATTATGTGAACCAGCAACAAGTCTTCCCTTTGTATCCATTTTTAATCAAATGAATACACAGAAACACACACTAACTTCACTTAAGTTAACACATAAAAAGACTTGTTGAAACACACAATTACGAAAAACCCACTTCACAAAATAAGTTTCTTCAATAGCCCATCAATAAAGTTGAGAGCTTTTTTCTTATCTCTCACTCTCTCTCTCTATTTCTAATTTTCTATATCTATATATCTTTACACTTGTGTATGTATGTGTGTTGTGAGAGAGTGTGTTTTTATTTCTATGTTTCTCTCACTTTCTTATCAAACACAAATAAACCAAACCCACATTTTATTATTACCGAATGAAAATGAAATGTAAACAGCTAATTATTTTTATTTTAAATAAATAAAGATTTTTTAAATAAGAAAATAAAACACAAAAAGATTTGATTTTTTTAAAGAAATAAATCAAGATTGATACTTTTCTTGATTGAGAAAACAGAACCCAGTTGGGTTTTACAAAAATTATATATATAAGTAAAATATATATATATTGTAGAGAGAGAAAATGTGTTGGGTTTTAGAGAGAGAAACAAAAAGGGGGTTGAAAGTTCAACGCGTAATATTGAAGGGACAGATACATATACATACAGATCTCTATCTCTCTATATATTTGATGAGAGAGAGTGATGTTTAGAGAGAGAAAGTAAACAAGTATGAGTTGTAAATGTTGATGAAAGTGGGGCCCAGATGAGGAAGTAAGTGGTGGTGGGAAGGATGGGACCCACCATGTACGGTGGGGTTTTATGGGGTATAATTGTAATTTTACGTAAAATCTAAGAACACTTTTGGGATAAGTGACTGTCGGTGGGGTTTATATTAAAACAAAAATAGTGAGTGTTTTTTGGTTTTTTTTGATAATTAGGAAATGTTGAAGTGGCCGTCGGTGGTTTTCCGGTAGACGGTGGTGGTGAGATGTGTCGGTGATAGTGGTGGTGGGGTTTTCAGTTTTTACTTTTGGGGCATGGATTTAATGTGGGTAGAGGGGGTCAAGAGAGAGAGAGAGAGAGAGAGAGGGTTTTTGTATACTGTATACACACGGATGTTTAAAGGGAAGAATTTGTAATTGTAATTATCACCATTACCAATTATCAAATTTAGTTTTCTTATACGACTATAAGAATTTTGTGGTTTGACTATTCGACGGTGAAAGGTCTAACATACATTGTTTAAAACGGATTTGCGTAAAAAGTTTTCGCAAAATGAAAATGCATATGTCAAATTTCCGAAGGAAGAAAACTCCTATTAATTTCAACCAAATACACGATAATCAATAAGAGTAAACTTTATTCGTCAACCTCAAACTTCAACCTTAAAATACCCAAGTCAAGCGTTCATGAAGACAGTCTTACCCCATCCCAAGAATCAAATACGAGACCTCAAGAAAGTACGTAAACGATGTCTTTATGCCACTAAGATGCTCGAGGACTAGAAAATTTATTAATATAAATAAAATATATAAATTATTTGAATGCATTTATATTTATATTTTATTACTAAAAAAAGTATAATTGATTTTATATATAAAGTATCATTTTTTATGTAAATAATAAATATTAGTGACAACTTTTAGGGTGGGGGAGTGTTTCACCACCCCTCCCCGCTTTTTTTCCTCCTTCCCGCCCGCTCCTTAATTGCACAAAATGCTTCTCCGCTCTTTCCCACCCACAAAATGTCAAAAGACAACAAAAGACAAGATAAAAAAAAAAAGGATTTAAGATGGAGATGAACCAAGTGACCCCCTTCCCGTTTTGCTCCTTGCCCCACTCCGCCCACCCTTAAAGGTTATTGTTCAATTTTTTTACAAAAGATATAATAATATATGATTAATCTAATTTACTCTTCTAAAATACATCTTAACAAATAATCATGTGTAAGAACCAAATTCGATAACCCAAAAGACGACAATTTTTATTTTTTTTTATCAGAACCCCACTGCGCCGCAGTGGGAAGTCT
>JANDBE010000048.1:25039066-25050616 GCA_024320915.1 Erigeron philadelphicus
TCGTAGTCTAGAGTACGTGCAGAGCTTCACCATTGTACGGTGAGGTGTTCCGTGATGTCGAATACCGACTAACTGTTAAAAAAAATAATATATATTAAGAGGATTATTAGGCTAGTTGGTTATGATGATTTATCATTTTCCTTATCTTTAACTTCCTGTCGTAATATTCTTATTACCGATCATCATCAAAAGTTAGAAATCAATTGGTGTTGTCACCTTAACAACAACCAGCTAACCACATGCATGTCTTTATTGAAAATCTTAAGAATGATCAACTATTACATTTTACACGAACGCCATATAAAATATTCTATCTATATATAATTGGATATAATATATATTATAGGTGCTGGAAAAACAATTTGGAAATGGTCATAGCGTTGATTAATTACTTAGGCTGCATATATCTAAGATAGAAAATTCGTGTAAATCTAAGAAAAGACATAAACGCGTCACATTGCAATGCATCCCGAAAAAGCACTCGATATAATAGAACCAGAAAAGCTTTGTGATGTATATCAATCAACTATATCTTTCTCGACCAATCACATATATATTTGTTTAAATTTGTATCCTAATTAATCTATATTGAATCTTGTAACTTGGCCAAAACAAGCGTTGTTCCGACTCATCAACCGTTTCCATGCAAACAAAAATTTTGTTGGTCAATCAATATGAGCTAGTATCAAAATTGAATTAACAAATTAAGATTGATAAGTAAGTGAGATGATAATCGCGCTATTGATTGATCATTTCAATAAAATGTTTGCCAAATTAGGAGTTGATCCTTAATCTTCAATACGAATATATAAATGTTGCATTGGACGTGTATTATATATGATCCAAGCATTATTCTAATTAATGATTTTGCGTTGAAGACGCTTGTTTTTGTGATTCATATATCACTTAATCATGAAATCTTGAATACGACGTACCTTCAAAAGCAACTAATTAAACCCATATAATCATACTCGGCTGATCACAAACCACACGAATTGTAAAAAATACTATTAAATGGAAGCAATACAATATTGTAATTAGTTAATTAATACATACCAACATATGATATAACTCGTAGTACAATAATATTGCATCGAACACAACTTAAATTCCTACCAAAACTCCATAATATATTATGGAGCAAAACCTTAAACGCTACACCAACGTACACAACAAACGACATAACATAATATTAACCTTCCTAGCTACCATAAAATACTACGTACACTAGTTATTCATATTAATATTAATGATTTCTAGCAACATTAATTGATTTGAATACCATACCATAATGAAACAACAAGTTCATCAACCATATAACAATAATAACACATTTAAAGCCATAGCCGCCAATCAACCATCAAAAGCTCCAGATACAATCCAATTCAGTGGGCCCTGGCTTTTCTACTGACTGTGGTGGCACCCAGTTCTCACCGGAAAAACACACATAGTTGCTGCTGTTGTTGTTACTTGTTTCCCCGCCGCCATGTCCATGCATTGTCGGCGCCGTCATGGTGGTGTAGAAAAACGGCATTTGGAGATTCTCTTGGAGTGTTCTCAAACTAGGAAATGCTGAAGTCAACGGTTGCGGCGGTGGGAAGTCAAAGAGTGTGTGCGGGATGAAACTGTTGTTGTTTGTTGTTGTTGAGGATGTGGAGAAACAGGGCACGTGCTCTTTTGAGTCACCGGCGTTGGTATCGTATGAAAAGGCTTCTTGGTCTCCGGCTCCGGCGGCGGTGTATGCTGACGTGGCGGAGGCGTAGAGTGATGAGTCAAGTAGTGGTGGGAGGGAGCCTGAAACTGCTGATGAACAGCTGGCTTCTTTGTTATGAGTCAAACCTCCGGTCAACCACTTCTTAACATTACCTCCGCCGTTGCCGCTGTCCACTGCTCCGGCGCCATTTTTCTTGAAAACCCTAGAGATCACCCACTCATCCTAATAAAAAAGTATCAAAAAGTTTGAATACTCGTATTAATTTAGTGAAATTTATGATAATTCAAAACAAAAAAAAAAAAACTTTAAGAGCTATAAAACTTAACGATATATAAATTTTGATATTAATATCAAAAGTTAAAACATTTACAGAAACGAATCTTGTAAAACTTGAACTCTATATCATTTTGTACAGGCTACATACTTACAAAGAAAAACAGTTCTAATTAATTAATAGCCAAAGCAAATAGAACATTTACCGTTAAAAAAATTCTTTTCATTAAATACAAACCTTTAACTAAATAAACTAACAAAAGCCAAAATAAACACACCATGCATATATCACAAACACTAAAAGGCTACCGGTTATCCATGTTTTATTTATAATGTAACAGCCTAATTGGCTTTTATTTTCATTACTTAAGTCAACTTAATATATTTTGCCTATTACAGTATTTGAACATGAGACTTATTTTAAATAAAAGTTGCAAACTAATTACAAATTTTTTTGTGTACCTTTGAGCTTTTGGAGAGAAAGTGATAAGCAAATTTGCCTTCAAGGCGATATTCATGCATAACCCAGTTACTTTTTTCTCCTTTTGGTGCTCTTCCACGGTAAAAAACTAGGGTTTTTTTCATCCCAACAAGTGCTGATGTTTTTGAGCTGTAGATCTCACGGTCTTTCCCGGTGGCTTTCCAATAACCGGCCTCCGTTGCCCGGTTGGTTCTCAGCCCGGTTGGATATTTTCGGTCCCGGAGACTGAAAAAGTACCACTCTTTTTCTCCCATCTTTGCCCTTTCTGTCACCAACAAAATTATAGGAGTAATTCATTAGTTTCATATCAACTCTTTTAGTCAGTAATTAAAACTTAGGTATGTGTTAGTGAAATTGTTAGACTATTCATTAACTAATAAAATAACTTAATTAATCTAACTAGTAACTTAAGTAGTGATAATTTACTATAAAAAGGTTTATGTGATTTACCTTTTCTAGTCAATAAAATAATAGTATGTACATGTTAAGCAACACTAAGATCAGTGACAAACAAATCAAATATATTGTATGATGGGTAAAGAAGGCTTACGTGGCAGTTCCCAAGGTTCACATTTGTTGAGATCAACGTCGGCGAACGCCCGGCCGGTGAAGCTACAGTCAAGAACTTTCCTTAAAAGGTAACAAGTGATAAGCTCTTCATCAGTTGGATGAAACCTAAAACCTGGTGGCAAACAAGCTTCACTGTTGTTGTTGTTGTTGTTGTTATGATAATGGTGATCAAAATGTTGGTTAAAAAAATCCATAACCCCAAAGAAAGAGTGTGAAATACTTGTGACTTTTGTGTAGTAGTAGTAGTAGTAGGAGTGTAAAATGATTTAGTGTATGTATATATAGGAGTTGAGGTCTTGTGTTGGGGTGATATTTATTGGGATTCGTGAAATCATGAAATTAATAATACTTGTACTAGCAATTGTTAAGTATATATAGTTTTATTTAATTGGAATGTATAGAAATAAATAATGTATTTAGTTTTTTTTGAATTAATTTTATTTAATTTTTAGAGGATGCATGTGGGTTTGGTTTCTGTAACACTGCCGTGGCTATTATCATATCCATATGGGTTTAGAGAGTGAGTTTGTGTGTAAAGAGTGAAGAGGATGCGTGCGTGTGTGTGAAAAAGAAGGGTGCGTGCAGGGTATTCCTCTTGTCAGTAAAGATTAAAAGAAAGGGATGGGAAGAAACAGTCGTATATATGTAAAAAAAATTATTTTTGGTAAATATAAAATACATATACTCAGATTTATTTTTTAACTTATTTTAATGCATACTCTTATATATTTGTATGAAGTTACATTTAGAGATTAAAAGCTTGATTTAGTAGTTGTACGTTCAATAAGCTGTAATAAAATCAGAATATCAGAAGAAAAATCAAAGTTGATGGGAAAGTCGGAGATTGGGTAGGGGCCTTTTTTTTAGTGTAAATTCTGAAATAGTTGGTAGAGTATTTACAGTCTAATTGCTACTTTTTTTTCTTTTTTTTTTTTAATTTCATTTACTATAATATTCTCTCAATTAATTTTTATTTTCAAAACTAGTTTAGATCGTAATTTTTTTACTTTTATTTTATTAACTAGTTATTGTACCCGTGCGTTGCTGCGAGGTACAATTTTTATACAACAAAGTTTTGGACCCAAATTTATGTCAAATATTCGAGCTCAAATTTTTAAAAAGATAATTAAATATGTAGCAATAACAATACAAACTGTAAAAGAGTAATAAGATGTATAAAAACGTAAACAATAACTATATTAATGTTTTAAATGTTATACAAACGTAAGACGTAATGATAGTAAAAGTTATTATATATTAAAAACGTCATTTATATAAATATACAGATGAAAATAATCAAAATCAAATGTTAAAAGTAAATCCGTAACTGTGTAAAAGTTGTCTGATGAAAATCCAAAAGTTTAGTGTCTTGAAAATGAAAACATTGATTAAAGGCAAACATTAAAAGATTGAAAAAAAACTGTAAATATTATCATATGCTATAAGGACGTGAACATTTTAGGCATAAAGGACTTGTAAATTTGTACACAATTTTTGATATAAAAACATAAACAATAACTATATTAATGCTTTATATATTACATGAATGTAATATGTAATGATAATGAAAGTCATTATCTATCAAAAATGTTATATATATAAAAAGAGAGATAAAAATAGTCAAAACCAAATGTTTAAAAGTAAAATCGTAAACATGTCAAAGTTATTTGATGAAAACATGAGAATCCAAAAACTTAGTGTCAAGAAAAGAAAAACGAAACTTTGATGTGTGACAAAAGTTAAAAGATAGAAAGTTTAGGGGGTTAAAATGAAAAATGGTAAAAATTATTACATGCTATAAGAATTTGTATATTTCATACATAAAGCACTTGTATATTTATATAGTTTTAGTATAGTTTAAATAAATTTAAAAAAACAATGGAATTAAGTATAATGTTTTTAACTTCAAATTCTAAATGTTAATGGGTTTGTGTTTTGTTCTGCTCTTTGGCTACCTGGTCGAAAAAAGCTTTTTGGGAAGAAAAAAACATATTATACAAAAAATAGTATATGAAATAATCAAGAAAAATGAGGTGCGGCTAAAAATATAAATAACGGATAAATAATTGAAAGTTAGGTGGGCGCAAAGAAAACACAAGACTGACACAAAAAAACATTTAAACATTTGACACTATAGTTACTTAGTAATTACATGTATGCCATTCTACGGAGGGAAAAGAAAAAGAAGCGGACACGAAAAACGATTCATGGGTTTTAGAATATATAATAATTTGCTCCGGTCCCTTAAAAAGTCCATTGAATTTGACTTTGACTCGTTTCTTTTTTTTTTTCTCGAGAAAACGAATTGTATAAGGTACACAAAGTTCGCATCTATTTACGAAGTATCCACCAGAAGATTATAACTAGAATTTGTAGATTGTACTAAAACTAAAAGTACATACCATAGTAACTAAACTACATATCTAGATTGTATTTTTTTAATATATATTTTACCTTTTAGCGTCTTGCTAGCTGGTTGTTTTAATACAAATCTTTCTACCGCTTAAAAAAGAGAGACTAAACTACATAATAATATAGACAACGACGAACTTTGCATTGGGTTTCACAAGACCCCAAACCCAAATTATGAAACATCAAATGAGGATATACTAGCAATACAAACATTATTCCAATCTTGAATATATGTAGGTTTTCGGTTCAGTCTTTGTTAAAGTCAGTGTAAGATCATTAATTTTTGAAAGAAAAAAAATAGTGAAATGAAAATAGAAAGTAGTTGTTTTGGTAATGAGATTAAATTTTAATCTTGACCAATACTTTATTATTATGGTTAAACCAATAAAGTTTTTGACCTATATACAAGTTAAGTTTGGAGAGATGTTAAAGTAACTAATAAATTACAAACAAAAACTTACAATTCATGTATAACCAATAGAACATGGAGAGAAAAGCATGAAAGAGAAAAAAACAAATTGTTTTAATTGGTTCATATCACAATATTTATTTGTAATTTATTTGTATCTTTAACATTTATCTTGAGTTTATATTTTTACAGAAGCTTCTGTTTAACCGTGTGTTGTTACTATTAAGTTGTATTTTGGGCGGATCCATACACGACTATTGGACTATTGGTAAGAATCGATTGGGCCTCTTCAAGTTAGCCCAGTAATGGAACTCTTTTCCCCCTCTTGTTTAAACGAGTCCAGCCCATAGATCATTAATTTTGGTTTCTATTTCCTAAAAGTTTTATGATCGTATCTCACATAATCACATCTACAACTTTTTACATGTACTTGCTAAATTTAGTTTTGATATCGATATAAAACTTTTTATACCAACATATGTTGTTTTTCTCTAATCGCCATTAGTTTTATTCTAAATACAATTCAAAAGACACCTGCATAACATAGAGACGGTAGCGTTGTGGTGGTGACAACGACTGGTGATGGTGGCGGTGAATGTGAATGTCGGCGAGTGTAAATATTATATGAGAAAAGAGATATATAGCTAACGTAAGAATAGTAAGATCTCAATGTAAGTATTTTTCTATATCCAAATTTTATAATTTTCAGTAGAAAGTATGGAATTCTTAATAAATAGTCTGAGTTTTATGAATATGTTAAATATGAGAATTTTATTTTTCTTTTTACATATTATAGGTTTATGATGTCCTAATTATTTTATAATCAAATATTTCTTTACATTGATATTAGTTGAGGTGACTCGGTCACTCGAAATCAATAACAGGAGGTAATAAGTTTATTGTCTAACTTCCAATCAAACGTAACATTTGTCAATATGGAGCCTATAAAGAAATATACTTTTTAGGTTGTCGTGTGGTTTTGGATTATTAAAGTGATTGTTATATGTTTGTTTCCTTTTCTTTTGGCTTTGGACATTTTTATGCAACTTAACCAGTTTTTACCTTTTTATATGCATGGGACAATTTTTATTTGATAATTCCACATTAGTAAATGGATTTATTATATATTAAAAATAACAAAAATTAAAATATCTAATAGTTTAATACAATTGCATAATCACAAGTTATTAGTTTTTGGTGTTCAAGCTGAGGGGAATCGATCTTAGGATGATCAAGAAAAGTTGGAGTTTTTGGTTCTGATTTAAGTGGCTTAATCGTTATTTAACTTTTTTACTAGCCGTATCAAAATTTTTAATAAGTAAGGTTTGAATGTGTTTAATGAAAATTTCAGCACGCCTTGGACATTAATATAATGTTATTATCGTTATCTTACAATCTTACATCATTTTAAAAAAATAACTTGTAACTTAATACTAGACCATATCAACCAAGCACACTTTGTAGCTCGTATTTAAAACTACCATTTTGGCTGGTCACTCACTTTTACCATATTAAACTTTCTATCCTAAAAGTTTAGTAGAAAAGCAAAAGATAAAAAGAAAAGTGAAGTTGTCTTTTAGCTGCTTGTCATGGAGAGTGCAGTGCTTTTGGGTTTTTTCCATCCTTTTAAGGTTAAAAAAAATGGGACAAACACTGATGGTCTGATCACTACCAAGCCTGTGACTCAGTCATCAGGCTCTGGCTCTGTGTTTTGGAAGCACACGACCCACACCGTGTCCTGTTTCAAATGCTTTTCTAGCTTTGTTTAGGAGTTAATGGTCACTTTGACTTTATTATTTAAGCAGTTAATTTGATTTTGACTTTGTTTCAATACCATTCTATATGAATTATTGTAATTTGTAAGTGACATCCTAATAATGTTCATAAACTAAGGTCAGATTTTGATAAATTTGAGATGGGTATTCATATACAGATGTGAGAATAAAATTTGATAATATAGATAATTCTAATATTGTTATCGATTTTCGTTGGACCAATTGGGTCCTAAAAAAGTTGAATATTATGAACTGGTGGGCTGGGGGAGATCGTTTACCAACATTGTTACGACTTGTTAAACGTGGTGTTACCCGACCACGTTGGTATGTCCTTTTTGCCAGATATATGATGAATCCAGTGATCACTTGTTAACGAGTTCCTCATTAGTTATGGATATCTGGAACAAGGTTGGTAGATGGTGTAGAATAAACCTAATATATGCATTCAAGACCCCTGATCTACATATCCTATATATATCGTTGTCCGACAACAAAAATTGGAGAAAAACCATAAATGCAATCATTTAAGTTTCTACATAGTGCTTATAGAAGAAACACAACGAAGTGGTACTCGGAAGTATTTCTTTCTCCCCCAATCTTATCTTTGAAGAGATTAGATCCATCTCCTTTCTATGGATCTCTAATAAAGCTAACTCGGTGACAACTGATTGGGCTAACAGGTGTAATTTTATCAATTTGTCGTAATTTTGAACTTCGGTTGTGTAATTTCTTAGTACCTTGTTAGCATGTGAAATAATAATTCGTCTTTTACCGTTCGGAAAATAAATGAATTATTGTATGGTACATGTGTTGTAGGTATGGGTGAGGATTTGATACTACTAAACTAATTTTGGTTTTTCGTCTTTATAGATAAAAAAATGTATTGTGGTTTTGCCTAAAAGATGGAAACTTAAAGTCAATGTATTTGCATATTACTAACTGAATCTACATATTTGTCTTAATACCTTGTTTGCATAGCTTAGTAATAGTGTGTTTATGAAGTAGATGACAAAATGTTTATTCTTTTGAATAATGTGATTTAGAAAAGTTGGTTGTTTGTTTATGGAATTGTCCCTTTGTTGTTGTGCTATCAAATTTTAAAAGATTGGCCTCTTTCAAGATTTTATTCTCTTAATTCAACCCCATATTATATTTCACTCAATCTCCAAGTGCTTCCTCAAACAAATCAATTAAGATTCCAAACACATTGATCTAGAATCTGGATCATATACACACACGCTTTCTTGTATCTGCCTTCTATTATATTACATACACATGCATACTATAAACTATAGGTCTATATTTCCCCGTTAAAGAGTAAAAGAGTTCAAAAGCATATCCGATAAAACCAACAAACCTTAAACTAATCAAGCTAGCAAAACGGGATGGGTTAATAAACAAGGCTACTACTTAATCTGTATTTTTTTATTTTGTGATTAGCCTTAAAGTTTGTTGGTTCTGTTTCAACACGGTTACACAACTTATGATAATATCCAAATCATTTGATATCACCAGTGACTCCTTTTGCGACCCGTTCTCATATGGACATATGCAATATTAGGTATAACTTGAAATGTTATATATGAACGAATATGTTCACATACTATATTTTCATATGAATATTAAGTTATAATCTGAAAGTTTTTATGATTTTTCTAATTCAAATGGTTATTATTTTTTATGTGAGTGTGTATGATATATGATATGATGATACGTATACATACATAATATACACGTATATGTACTTATCATATTTCATAAGTATGAAAAGGAGAACTTAAAAGAGGTTGATAATCACAAGACTAATGATTTTAGAATAATAATATACCCATCATGAACACCATCATTAGTAGTCTCGAGGCAATCTCTTTCCTCTTGCTCCTCTTTTTCTGATATCATTAATCCCTCTTTATGTACTGATTACACTCACATTAATACGTACAATACAAGAACCAAACTTAAAACTTTGTAAAACATGATCTTCATATAGAGGTGGAAAGATTTCCTCAAGTTAGACTTTTGTCTTTTGAAAATAAATAATCAAAGGGTTTAATCCTTGACATTGATGCTTGGAGGTGGATAAGAGTAGAGTAGATATCATATGCCGTTAAAAAATCTCTATATATTTCATAACATTTGTGGCTTAATTAACTTTAATAAACTTTGTTTAGACTATATTACAACTATGGGGATGTAATGTGCTTCAATCTATACCCAAACTTACAAGTTGGTATATCAACCTATTTTGAACTCTATTTTAATTTGTATGGGAAAATATAAAATTGCGATACCTTTTATTACGATACAATTAAATCGAGCTCTCATATAAAGACCTAGTTTTATTAATATGTTTTCTTTTTGTTATATACTGCACTCGGGTTATGATCTTTATCAATGTGGTATCTCGTGTTTCTGCATTTTCTTCACTTAGATAAATTCTAATGTAAGGATTGTAAGTTTACAAAGTTGAAATATTCAGATTATATTTGACATATCAAACAGCGTTAAGTGGAAAAATGGACTTGGATCACACATTTAAATGGTATAAATACCACTTTAGATGCAAAATAAATTAACCTCTATTTTTCACCCAATTTGGTTTGGTTTCCTTTAAATTAATTATATTGTTACTTAGTCTAAAACTCTGAAAACCAATTAGGTATGTGTAGTTTTGATCTTTCGTTCAATGGTAGTGCATCACTTAACATACAAGTGTAGGTTAAAATACATGTTTTCTAAAATTGTCCCAAAAGAAAACAAGGTCATGTCGAGAGACATATCCTTTAATATTGTCTATGGTCCATTCAAACTTTTCCCGTGATAGACCAAACACGACACACGGATTGCTTTAAATTCACTAAATGTTTTTTTCCCTCTCTCAAATAAAAAGTCTTATTTTAACCCCACTACCATATATAAATCAATTACTTATCCACCTAACAATCATCTCTTGTTCATGTAAGTGTATGTATAAAAGAAACTCAATACCAAGTGATGTCTCACGAATAAATGTAGCATCTCCATTCAATAGTATTTCTCTTGTCAAAATCTTTGAGATATGAAAATAGCATGTTATCTCATATGATTATTATGTTCATTTACACGGACAAATTGATAGATATTTAAAAAGATGTCTCGAACCCACACTTTACACGCTACACTTATCACCATTCTAAAAAAATAACCTCTATTAAATAGTCCAGAATATATTTAGATGCAATCAAATTTAATTATATTATTATATAATGACTATTTTTTTTTATTCTCAATTAAATAGCCATCACTCTTCATATGTATGGACTTAACTACATGTAATATTAGAGTTTATTGTATTGATTTTTAATAAACTTAGTCATATAGATAAGTCACCATCGAAATTAAGATCGTCCCATGCTCCGAGTTTGCTTTGTCAAATGGCTCCGCAACTTTGTAGCTTCTTGTGATAATTACATATTATGTTGTGGATCGATGTCGTATCGTCTGAGACTCTGAAGTTAGGTATTTGTTTTAAGTTTCAATGGTGTGGTTATTGCTGGTTGTCAATGTGGTTTTTAAGGTTTCTTGTGTTTTTTTAGCAAGCATGGTTTAAGTTTATCTATTAATAAAAAAAATTTCCCCAATTTTTTCAACTAAATAGTTAATAATCAAAAATACTTATTTTTTTTTCATTAAATTAAACATATTTTCTATAATATATTTAATGAAATTATTTATAATATATATTTTTGATCTTTAAAATAACTATACTACTTTTTTTACATCAATCAATTTTACATTAATACCTACTTTTACCACACCGAAGTAGGGGTGTTCGTGGTCCGGTTTGGTCCGGTTTTGACTAAATCTCAAATCAAACTGTGATTTCTGGTTTCAACATATTTTAAACCAACCAGACCAAGTGTATTGTCAAACTGGA
>JANDBE010000048.1:25203697-25215360 GCA_024320915.1 Erigeron philadelphicus
TGCAAATCAAACGGTTCAACCATTTGAGGGGTTATTTGGTGAGGACCCGATTAGGAGACCACCGGGTCGCAACATAAGCCGGAGGTTGTCTAGTTCGTCTGATGCTACATCTAACCGGTCATCGGGTTCGGAAACCGCCCAAACTCCAACTGCGTATCTTCGAGCCCAACGGGAAGCTTTGGAAGATGCCCAGATTAGGGATGCCATGAATTTTTTGGCAAAACCGATTCCTAGGGGTCTGTCGAGGAAAGACTTGAAGGCTCACATGGCATATCGAACACACCTGCAAGAAAAGTGGGGGAGCAGGTTCTATGCAAATGCCGAAGACGAGGAAGACGAGGAAGAGCCCGACGAGGAAGATGCCGACGAGGACGAGACCGACGAGTAGTTTTATTTAATTTGAATAATGTAGTTTAATTTCATCTAGTTTTAATTTAAATGTAATGTTTTAATTATGTGCTTTGTTTTTGTTATGTTTTTTTTTTTAATTAATGTAATGTGTTTTTATTTAATGTAATGTAATGTTTTTTAATAAATAAAATTAAGTTTGTGTTTTTGTTTTTGATATATTAAAATAAAATAAAAGTTGAGGATGGAGGTGAGGTTGGTAGTGAGTTAGGAAGAGGTGTTTTAGGAGAGAGAAAAGCTGATGTAGTAGTGAGGAAGAGCACTAACTAGTTCGTCGGTTGGCTGAGGCCTAAGGTAACTAACTAATTAACGATAAAGTTTGATCAAGGGTAAATTATGAATATTCATGTGGAATAATCAAGTTGTAGAAAAGACGACGTTGGCGTGGTTAACTACATAAACGACCACGTACGTCCGCAAAATATATAGTAATCCATCACGCTAGTTATCCCTTAATTGACTTGAAATTGATGAAATGCTCGTTTATTTGTCTTGAAACTAATGTTTTCTAATGTATGAATTGAGAAAAGGTAAAATTCAACTAAAAACATATATATTTTTTAAACAGTACTTATGAGTGAAAAACAAATGACTTATGAAATGTTTGAAAATATATGTCAGCATGTTTTCTAAATTTTGCATCATTTCAATGGAATTAGTTAAAGTTAAAGTTGAATAATTCGTGAGAATACAAAATATATCACATGCTACCATCGCTTCAACAAAACAAAAAATACCATCATTGAATCGGCAAGTAGCAGCTTGCGGTTTCTGTTCCTCAAATCGGCCTAGCGTAGCCGAGTGACCAAATTATCCAAACTTCATACCCATATTTCAACAAATAACTCGATGTCAAGTTTCACAACAAAAATGTCTGATGACGAACAACTTTCCGAAAGATTAGTCCTGACTTCCCATTTTCAGATGATTCAACGTTGTCTGATCGAGTCTAGCAAATTCAAGTTATTGGCAACAATTACTCTCGAAGCTTTTGAAGAAGATACCAGTTCATCTAGTGCGACAAGGAAATCCATCGACAACGTTGAATCAGACAACGTTCGATTCAACATTTGTAGACGAGCCAATATTTGATGATGATGTTTTCCGTTTGAGGTATCGTAGCCATTGTTTCTACAAATTGTTTCGGATTTCATCGTCATATTTGAATGGTTTCAGAAAGGAAGCGATGTGGAAAATAAAAAAAAATTTAACAACAATTTTAAAAGTGCATGTGCATGTGCATGCTACGATAACTAGCATACAGTAACATAACCAATAATTATGATGAGGGTTTGAGGTTCTTTATTAAACCTGCTCGTGAATGTCGACGAAGGAGGACTGATTCTGGGCTAATCGATCGTTTATAAATAAGGATAAGGACTTTCTCTTCTTAGAGTTTTTATGTGACACTATAATTCAGTTATATGGTGAAAAGTATTTAATATTGTGCGTTCATACGAGGTGACCGAAGATAGACATCTTTTCGTGGTAAGATTGATTGTAAACAATGGGTTTGGAAAAATTGTGCAACTTCATATATGGCTAATATCATAGGGATGATCATTAGTAGCCGATAATCATGCAGTGTCACGGAATTTATGGTTTTGGCATATGCTTATTTCGGGGTTTGCAAGTTCGAACAATGAAATAAATGTTATCATGCAATCGCCATTGTTAGCATGCTTATTTACGTGGGAAATACCATAAGGCTAATCATCAAAACCCGACAATTGTCCTTGAAGCAGTGGTGCCACGTAATTTATTGTTTTGGCATACTTATTTCGGGGTTTACCGGTTCGAATAATGACATAAGTGATACATTTTATTATGCAATCGCCAGTGTTTATCCCGAAATGCATGGTCACGGTCTTGAGTTAGGATTCAGTGTAAACGGCCACCTATACAGACGGTGATATTATCTAATGGATGGTATTTACCCGACTTGGTGATGTTTTCTCAAGGCGTATGCATACACGATTGATCATAAAGAAAAGATACTGAAAAGACTTCAATAGGCCGAGAGAAAAAAAAAAAGTTGAACGAGCATTTAGGCTTCTAAAGAACAAGTATGCGATCTTAGCACTACTAGCGTGAACGAAAAAGAGGCAAAAGATCACTAACCGCAATGTTAAGTTGTGGGCTCATTTGGCATGTCAAATATGAAAACATACAGTAGGCTAAGCTAGAGCCTAGAGGGACAATTACAATTTTTTAAAAGATATGGGATTAACCCATTAATTAAGGCCCAACGCAATTGTAGTCATCTTACTTGGAATAGCAAGTGCAAGTGATCATAAAATAGTTCATTAATGAAGCGTAAATCCACTGGAATGATTTTTGGAGACAACAGGGCAGGGCCAGTCTTCAATTATGATTCGAAAGAAATATGATTAAAGAGAGATATGTTAAATCGTTGTCTCGGGTGGTAATTTCCTATTTGGCAACTCATGTTCCAGATGACGTTTTACGCCACATGTATTAACTAGAAGCCGAACAACTACTATGATTAAGCAGATGTTTTAAGGTTAACACCTTTTAATTAAAGGTCCTACATTATACCTTATATTATCGAATAATGTATTTAGATGCATGCTTTATTGGTAGAGAAAGAGGAAGAAATGTACTAAGAGTGGTGTGCCTTAACATGATTAGATGATACTTTATATAGGCAAATGATATACTCGTAATAAAATATGTTCAAGTTGATATAAAGAGGAAGCTCATTTGCAAGTAGTTATGCGATTAGTATCCCAACCAAGTGTTTAACTAGTAAATTTTTTTTCCCAAACTTTCAGTAGGTATGTGACATCAGGGAAACCTCATCGTTTAATGGGGAAGTCTAGCACGTAGCCTAGACAACAAGATGTTGACCATGGGCTGCTACAAGTATTCGAAGGAAAAACCCCAAGACCTGCCATCTCTAAGGATAGAACTCAAGATCTTGGGTAAAACCTGAGATGCCTCTAGTTTAAGTAGTACTAGTATCAAGTTTAGTAGTCCACTTGTGACTTGTGTTCCATCTTAAGAGTTCTATTCCAACCTAATTAAGTGGATAACTTGTGTGCTTCCTTAGTAAGTACTTGTGTCACTTATCTATTTATTAGTACAAATGACATAAATTACTGCAAGGAATTCGTGTAAGAAATGTTTTTACACATTTCTTTTCCTTTTCATTTGTACCAACAATCAAATCCCTTTGATGAGTTACTAAACCTTTTACAAGCATGTATATACACACCACAAAACTAACAGTCTCATCCACAAACAAACACAAGGAGGATAGGTGTTTACACTTCCAATTCTAAGTCTAATCAATTTAATTATACAAATCTGGATTGTGAACAAAAAGAACAACACAGGAGCAAGACGACGGCTACATCATATGAATCATCATTGACTCAGATCTACACAACCTAACTGGCATCGTATCTCTGTAACCATTTTAAACTCTTACCCTCGTCATGCACAAGATGTTGAGAGGTAAAAATAAATGACCACTAGTTCATCTCGGTGGTAGTTATATGCGTATGTTAATTATAAACGAAGGAGGTTCCGCTGGTTGGGTTACCCGAGGATAGCGAGCCATTTTTACTCGAATGGAAGTTCAACCATTTTCCTAACCACACCAAGATATATATCTAACACAAGATGTAAACCTGAGACCTCTTATGAGAAAATATAACTCATTGCCACTATAACACTTTGTACTGGCCGGTTGGATGGTGATAAATCCTTTTTGTGGATAAAAGGTTGTTTTGTCATTTGTGATCCAAGTCTCCACAAGGCCGGGACAAGCAAGTGCGACCAAAAACTGTTATATGTAAAAGCCACAAGATGTAAAAAGAGTTACAGCTTTATAGTACTTTGTGATAGAGCACTTTGTGGTAGCATTTTTGTGATAATCTTTATGTAACACGTACAGCTCCGTACTACTATACTATAGATAGTCATGCCTACTGTGATCAGAGCTGGGGCCGAAAAATGGAAAAGGTGGATGGGGTTTTTCTTGCTTTTGGCATAATGGCTCCCATCGAGGGGACCAAACTACGGGCTATTAGTTCAGTGGGCAGGGCGTAGAGGCGAGCATGCGCGCTCCACATTCCACACTTTGTAGTTAACAGACGAGTTTAAACTACCGTTACAAAATATATAAATGATATATCTTAACCCCTGAAAATTTTAAAACTCGCCCCCCTTAGGTGATTAAATTACCTACAATTCAGGACTACTGCATATAAGGTAGCTTTTATTACAAATAATATGAAGGAAAGTAACATGGTTTTATGGACAGAAAATGCCAAAGTAACAACTGCACAAGGACAACAAGGAAATGGGTAAATGTTGCCTTACTTGACTCTCTTTATGCCTTCTCTTCAGCTGCATAGAGTGCCTTGATTTCTTCAACATCATCATAGCTTCCAAGGAATATTGGAGATCTATCGTGGATCTTCTTCGGAACCAAGTCAAGTGCCTGTCAGTACAATGTATTAGATTTAACTTTCGAGCTTTATCTGACTTGACAGAGGTTTTGCCTCGGAACAAGAAATGGATCAAGAAACCATTTGAAAATGCCAGCATGGGTTGGTCAAGTTGACGAAATGGATAGTATGATGTAAACGTGGTAAAATGGCCAGGGCAGGACAGGCAGGTTAGTTAAAATGTCAAAACTGGTTCGGGTCAAAGTGATATGCAGGTCAAACCTGACATGGCCTAACAGCACCCTTTTAATCTGTCTTCTTTATTGTACAAAGTTATGTTTCTAATTCAAATCATTTGGCACAGTTTTGATTTAGCTAAATTTTGATATTTGACCAGCTACCAATAATGCAGAACCTCAATTAACCCTTTCAATCGATACCTCAATAAAATATGATGTTTAAAGGGATCATTACCCGTTCCTTTCCAGTAAATGACTGTCCTCCAGCTTGTTCCATCAAGAACGACATGGGGAAGACCTCATAGAGTACCCTGTGTTGTATACGTTTAAAGCAGTTAGCAACAAAAGATTGCAATGTAATTAAGAGAATACCTTCTAAAAAGACATTTAATGTACCTTAGTTTCCCATTGGGACTCTTCTTATCAGCAGGGTACAAAAACACACCCCCATACAGTAAGGTGCGATGAACATCAGCGACCATACTGTAACACACAAGAGAACAAAGTGATTCAGTAACGATATTAAGTTCAAGTACTAATTTAATAATCTATACACAAAGTGAGAGTATATTGTTATCATTGCAATTTGGCTTTGCAGAATCTAAGTACCTGCCAATGTATCTTAGAGACTTTGCAGGTGAACCATCGGTTGGGAACTTGCATTTTTCCACAAACCTGAAACATAAAATATATCAAAAACACATCCTAAAGCGACCAATGTAAAAGGACACAAAAAAAATCAATATACTTTGCGGTGGGACCATCCCAGTTCTTCGCATTTCCTTCATTAACTGAATAGATCTTTCCTTTCTTTGGGATCTGTAGAGAAAGTTGTTAGTTATAAAAAGTAAACATAAACGAACAAGCACCATGTAGAAATGAAATGCAAGTAGAGTTCTAAAAAGGAAGTGCAAGCATAATTAGCAAAAATTAAAGCATCTTTGCAGCCAAAGATTCGTAGATACTGAGATAATTCTTCTTGCATTTCGCAAAATGTTAAAATGTTTGATTATTCATCAAATATCCAAAATGCTCTTCAGCAAATACAGATAAAGGTGTCATATGAACCCAAAATAATATCTTAGATGGCAAATCCTGCTTTTACTTTATTATCATTTTGATTCTCACTTTTTGGATTATACAGTTTGAAGCGCAAGCAAAGAATAGAGAACTAATTACTGAGATAATCAGAAAGCTACCAGCTAAAATTCAATTCAAGTGGTTATCAAGTTAATTGAGTCTTGTTTTACAAAGATAAAAAAGTTGCGAAAGGGTTTACCTTGATGTCCGGGTGGGTGAGTATAAACTCTCCAAGAGATGGATCAAGAGTAAATCCATTGACACCAGATCCAGTACTTAACACAAACTGAAAAATAATATAATGTGCAATGAGTAAGTTAAATAATACATAAAATCTAAGCATCAATCATAATAGTTAAAAGCCTTCACATAACTCAATAGAACAAGGTTCTTCCTCTACTACCCAAAACAAGAGATAACTGCTAATAATTATAAACGAGTAAAGGTCAAAAAATCATAAAATAGCCTTTAGGCAACATTCGGCCCGTTTGACCGACCCGTTTACTTTTTAAGACTTTGTTCTTTGTTTGAGTTCTAGTATAATATACATCCCGCATGCATCTACCCACTTGTGAGAAAATGCATTAAAACGGCCACCTAAAAAAAAGAGATCATTCTCACCGTGCAAGAGCTACCATACATGCAATATCCAGCAGCCAGCATATTCTTTCCAGGCTGCAACACATCTTCTAAGCGTGCCTCATCGCCATCTTTTATCATGTAAATTCCAAAAATCTAGATGAAAGAAATTTAACTAATTATGCTGCAAAAACAAGGTATTTCGAAGAAATTCCATTGAATGTATGAGAATTTAAATAATAGCTCAAATGGGATGTCATACTGTTCCAATAGAAACACCACAGTCAATGTTCGAGGATCCGTCCAGTGGATCAAAAACTACACAATATCTGCATAATATGCGAGTAAATTCCAAGAAATTATACTTAATGAGACTAAATTAAGAAGGAAAAGGAAAGTAGAAGGAAGGAGATTTTGACTCAGAAAACAAAGAGAATTTGCTCACTTTCCACGCTTGGATGCTTCCACAATGATTGCATCTTCATCCTCTTCAGATACAAGTATGCACTGGAAGAATGGTAATTAACTATTTAAAAAAGAAAACATGATAAGATGGGCCAACTGGGTAAAGGTTCCTTTAAAAACGGGTGTAATTCTACTGCCAGTCATAATGAGTTGGGTGAAACCACAACCACTCGCTTGTCACAATTTTACGCTTATTTATAAGTAATCAAATGCTTAAAAAAAAGCAATTTAAGAAGTCGTATGCATTAGTAATACACTTTGGCCAACCTTTTAAACCATTGGCCGGTTCCCTTTTCACTTAGATATTCATTTTTACCCGTATATAAAACAAACTCAACCCATATATATAAATTAGGGTCAAACGTTTCACACTGAATAAACAGTACAAATATGGAAACCAGAGAACGAAACGCTCACCGTTCTGCCACTGCTGACCAAAGCCTTCACAAAGACTTCATTCGACAGAACATCCAATTTCTTCTGCTCTTCTCCCTGTGACCAGAACAATCACACAATAAAGTTGTAGGGAAACGAACAAAAATCCCAACATATATAATTAGAAAAAGGACGATTCGTTTAACTTGCCTGAACATTGGTCTCCCCAGCAAGTCCAATGAGTTTTGCCAAACCTGCCTGCACAATTTAACTTTAACCATAAATCCATAACAAATCCTTCTCCTTAGCATATATGGCAGGATGTTTAACCCCACCAGAACACAAAGCAAGAAACTTTTCACTTATTTGTTTAACACTTAATCATTTGATTTTTCATAAGAACTCTGTTTATAAACTTTACAATCAGCTAGCACGATTATCAGACAGTCAAACTATATAAAAAATTTTACCTATCGCCGTGAAATTTTTTTTTACCATTTTGATGTAGCCAACTTACATCATTTTTACCATTTGATAGTAACCAAATTACTCAATGGGTAACTTTGCATACTCCAATACATACAATAGCTAGAAATTTATGTATGTCATACAAATTACATATGCTTTTTTCTTTGCAAATGTTACTTTAATTGTATTATAACCGGTAATTCAACGATTACATTTTTCATGTATATAGAAAACAAACGGGCAACAAGCTGCCGCTAATTTTTTATATATATATATTCCAAACCAAAAATTTGTGACAAATTAAAAAGTTGTCAAAATAGCATACCACTGATTTTGTGACAATATATATATAACCATATATCACAGCCCATTTTATACCCATAACACATAATAATTAAAACAACAAACAGAGTATATTCTATGTATGTATATATATATATAGAGAGAGAGAGATGACCTTATTAACAGCGGCACAAACGAATTTGCAACCAAGAACAATGTGACTGAGCAAAATACTAAAATCACCCCGTGATTCCGGATGCTTGGATTGTTCGTTCAACACAAACCGTGTTATTGTCATTAAATCCGTACGGAATGCATCTGCAGCGTGATCCATCTTCCTTAATTCTCACTTACTTTTCTTTTCTTTTTTTCGATCGATCAATAAATATAGATATATAGATAGATATGGATACAGACACGTTGTTATCTTTTTTTCAATTTATTATTTTGTTTGACAATTAGCAATAAGCCACTTTCATATTTCTTTATTATTATTATGAAAGATTGAATTTCATCGGCTGACAAAATCACGCATATCAATGGAAAATATGAAAAGATATTAAATTAGATTTTTTATATATATAGGGTGAGTGTATGTGTATTTTAATGGAGATGAGGTTATCTGATGTCAGTGGAGATTTAGATGACACGTGGCGTCAGGACGGCGTGACGGTGACGCTAGAGGTAGTCAGGTACAGTGTTTTAAGATTGATAGATACTGTGTACGTGACAAAAGTAGCTTCTTGTTCTGTTATGGAAGGTAGCGGGAGTTATGGACAAATTATTTCGGTTTGAAACATGCTCTCCCCATTCAATTCTTCCCTTTTCTCATCAAATTTATCACATTATGTCGACGTTTTTAAACTCACGTATCACTATCGATAACATTATTTCACCCTCGTAAAAAAAACTTATTCTCGTCGCTTAACACTCCATCAGCTTGAGTACGTAGCAATGCCAACAGTGTCGCTTAACTGACACTCGTTGGTTTCAACTTACATACTCTATTGAAACGAGTCTTAACATAAATCATTTTCTCGTTAGTTTTGTCACACCCTACGTATCCATTTACATTTTCTTTATATACTAAAAATTACTGGATAGTTTATAATTGAACTCTGTCGACATGATTTACAACGATAGTCAAATTACAACAATTTATTGGTTATCTTGGTAATTTTTTATAATTTATCCAGTTAAGCTTAATTAGAAAAAAAAAAATTAACTAAGTTTTTGAAGTGTGAAAATAATGTTTCATTGTAAGTTCAAACTTCAAAGACGACACATTTTAAGTTGAATGATCATATGTTTTATCGTATTTTTGTTAGGACATTCCATTATTTTGCTTTCACAAGTGATGTTATCTTTTTTGAAGTTTATCGGATATGTTCTTTCTTTAGGGAAAATCACTAGCATAGTCCTATTTTTTCACGTTTTTGTTATTTTAGGTATTCATATTTTATTTTTGTTCATATGAGATGCAACATTTCACATTTTTACCATTTTAATCTCCCTATCAATCTAATACTTTAGTTGTCCATCTTGTTTTTAATTGAAATTAAATGCAATTTTTGGATAAGCTTTTACATTATTCATTCGTATTTTGAAAATATGTTAAAGAAATGGTATTAACGTATTCTTGAACATCAACATGCAAATGGACAACGAGGTAACCTACAACGAGTCCATTTGACCTTCCACGTGGCTTGTGATGCCACTTGAAATAGCTATATTTGGTCTTAGATTAAGTGGCCACATTTGAGGTTCTAGGGGAGAGCTTGTTGGCTGGAAGACCTGGGGGGCTGGGATCGAATCTCAATTTCTCATGGTCTCGAATATTTACATCTTTGGACGCGTGCGGGCCGTGTTATCGCACCTTGATTTCCAGTGGTGTCTTCGGGTTCCAACCGTTAGCATATTGTCTACTTGGATGTCACTGCTAGGGTTTGAACCACTAACAAACAAACACTTCGTAAAAAAAAACGTAGAATGACATATAGACATCATTATTGGATCTTTCTAAATTACCCTATCTTTCATTTTTAACCTTAATGGATTTTAAATATATCAAAATACTCAGCTGTTTACTATTTGTTACGTTAAACTGATAAGTAGTTAATAAACTTATAGGAATCTTCACCCAAATCAAGAACTTTTTAAATATTTTTGTATAATTATGATTATTGTTGTTATTTATATAATATTTTTTTAACTTTAGTTCATGAATGAATATTTTTTTAATTTTAATTAATGAACGAATGAATGAACTGAAATGGGTATATTACTGGAAAATTATGTATAAATCTAATCTTATGTTATGCATTTCATGTTTTTTATGTTTTTTCTTAATTTATTCTTTCTGGTTTTATTGTTATTAAAATGGTTAAAGTTAGATTGAAAATATTGTAAGACTAAAAAGAATGTGTATACATGTTCATCCACGGCCAGCCCAACAGAGGTAGTGGGTTATACGTTCACCTAAGGCCCACATGTTAAAAGCCTCTATATTATCAGGTTTCGGGCTTCAGTAGTTTCATCTTTCGGCTTATAATCGCTAAGAATAAGTTAACAAACACTTTCAAATTTCATCAACCTTTGTTTAAGGCTTATTAACTAATAAATTACAGTTGGGCTTATAATAAGGCACTTGCTTTCATATTATGATATTACATCAGCGACAACACCCCTTCAAATTACACAGACGATTATCTTTGGAGAAATCCAAAAAATTTAATTTGTATATAAGTTGCGCCACGCTCTAGTAAATCTGTAACTCACTATTCTAGAAAATCAAAAGCTGTAGTTACAAACTTACAATTCAAAAGCTGTAGTTACTCTCCTTTGAATCTCAAAATTAAATAAAAACAAAAAAACAAAGAAACGAAAGTAGTGATGCCATAAGTTCCGAATCCAAAGGCTGTGGTCACACCTATCTTTCCTTTTGTTAAATATCTTCTATTTAATTTAGTTTTGTTTGCCACATGGGAATGGGTGATATCAATGTGTTTTAAGTGAGATTAGTCATTAAGGTATATGGTTGTGTAAGTTGCAATTTCGAAGGAACACTTCTTATATGGGAGCTCTCCAAACTCGAACATTGTAAGAAGGCGGTTCACGAGAGCTCTCCTCGAAAACGCCAACTTTTCAAAGATATAAAAGAACCCGGCCATTAACTCGGAAATTTTTCTATCTAATAAAATTTCCCTTAATAAAAAAGTTAGATGGGAAATTACTATATTACCCTTAAGAAGTGTTAGAAAAAAGTTAGATAGGAAATTACTATATTACCCTTAATAAACACCCCATATGGATAGGGTTATTAGAGATTACCAAATTTACCCTTAATGAA
>JANDBE010000048.1:25566179-25580854 GCA_024320915.1 Erigeron philadelphicus
TTAAAAGTAGATAATATAATTGACAGAAGTGTTAAATACAACATTAATTTGACATACTTTTATCAAGATATGTAACATTAATTATAGACCGTTATAAAAAAGGAAATAATATTTGCATTATAAATTTTGATAGATGTATCATTATATGCAAATTGTATAACTTACTATATAAATCAGTAATGATAATTATGGTATATTCATCAAGAAAAAAATATACGAATATCAGTCCTCTTATAAATTCTAAGTAATTTTTAAAAACATGTTGGACAAACATGCTCTATAGATAATGAAAGTTAACTTTTAGTTAGATCACCTCGGTTAAACAATTACATTAATATTTGCAAATTAAATAAGAGAACCTTACATACATCATCTACCATGCATACATATCTTTATCTTAATATAAATCTACTAACCAAAAAATTGAAAAGGTTAAAATGAAAATAATCACCAATCTTTAATACCTTTTGTTTTTGCCGTTTGTAAAAGTAGAAATTAAAAAAAAGTCACCACGACCATTTCGACATAGCTCATCACGTGCCTTTAATGCTTACTTTTTTTTTTTCTCTTTCACAATGAACCATTTTATAAAGAAAATTGATTATTTTTATTTAAAAAAATAGTTTAAAAATCTTATTAATTAAAAGAGAAAAGAAAAGATGATGAGATAGGAAAAACCAGAGAACAAGATCAGGCTAGAAAATTAATGGATACCACATATTTATTATTTTATCCTTTTACAAACAAATTTAAGCTAATTTTTATAAGTCTATCATTTTCTTTATATAAAATTGAAACTAATACAATACGAGTGGGTAATACTTAATAACACCCCTTTGAGTAGATTCTTGGGGGTGGACTTGAATAGAAAAAACACTACTTGTTGGGTTTTAGTGTTGTAGCTAACTTTTTTTATTCTAATGTGATCTATTTCCTTGAAAGAGACCAACTTATAAAATATAGAGTATTATATTATACAAAATAAATCTATAAAATGATTAAAATCCCCTCCCTGAATTCCTTGATAAACTCCATATGTTTCCTTCCATAAATCACACACACACAGACTAATATAATTATATCACCTAAAAGATCAACAAACACATCCAAAGATACAGATCCTTGCTTGCTTGCTTCATCTACAATTCGGATTCTAAATCCCAGGCTACTCTTCATTTTTAGGGTCTATTTCTTCTTCGATTTATATATATATATAGGTTTGTATCTATTCTTTAATTACTCTTTTGCATTTTCTTTATTTGTGTATGAAAGATGTCAATGAATACAGTTCTTTGAAAGGAAAGTTTGACCATCTCATATACAAAAGTCAAGTGAATTACTTAAAAGTTTGAGACTTGAGTGTAATTAATGCATATTAAGGACTGTCATTAGCAATTTTTATAATTTTTTTTACATATGTATGTATTATTAGTTAAATGAGATAAGATTTTGTAGTTAATGCTTTCATTTTGTCTGTTAAGCTATGTCTAATAAGGAATTATTAAGCCAATGATGACTAGTCCAACTGGACAGACGCATCTCAGGTTTACCCAAGGTCTTGGATGGCAAGTCTTGGGGGTTTTTCCTCCGAATACTTATAACGGCCCATGGTCAACATCTCGTTGTCTAGGGTATGTGCAAGGCTTCACCATTATACGGTGAGGTTCCCTGATGTCGCATACCGACTGAATGTTCGAAAAAAATAAGGAATTATTATTAGGATATAATATGTGCTATTTCACTGAGGGGTGAATGTGTGACAATAGTTAGTTAAGAAGATGGGATTTCAACGAATGTCTAACGGCTTAGAATTTCGTACGTAAAGGGGTATCCAACATTCCAACACATGTTTGCGAGCTTAGGAACGTTCCAAAATCAGTTTGGAAAGCGATACAACCAAAATATAAACTTGGTTTTGATGTATCCATGATTTGTAAAGTTAGTTTGCTATAAAACATGCATGTCAGCATATATTGTTTATTTTAATAAAAAATTTCAAGTAATACACTTGACTATTTTACTTAATTTAGTTTTCACATCAAGTAAAACACAATCTCTATTGTTTATTTTAGATTATCATCTTCCTTATTAGATTCTCTATATAAGAATGTCAGCATATATGACGAATGAATAGAGTTGTGTTATAATAGTGGATATGTTTTTTGTTAATGGATATATAGAAATACACTCTTAATTAAGTTGTAAAATTGAGCAACTTTATTCATAAATGGACATCATTTTGTCTAATTATACCATTCTATATTAGTATTCTATACATTATTTGGGTCATGGGTTCCTTGTGATCTTATTATTTGGAGTTTTGGACTTCTTTATTTCCCTTAATTAAATTCCCTTCCGGCATCGTATCAAACCTAGTAACCCGGTACATAAATATATGATATGTATCCGTATCCCTCATTAATCTTTATATTTGTCCTGGCTTCGACTTTTTTGTTTTGGTAAAAAAGATACCTCATTAATCTTTATATGATATGTATCCGGATCCCTCGTAAATCTTTATATTTTTCCTGAGTTCGTCCTTTTAGACTTCATTATATCAGGTCTGCAGTTTTCGTTTGGACCTTTGACCAATTCATGTTATGTATTATCACTTACTATATATAGAACTCTTTTAATACACATCTCTCTTCGTATTACATATAATTGAAAACACAAGTGTTAGCAAACAATGCCTATGTTGATGAAGTATTTAATAACAAGTAGATGGAATGCTGATTGTCTTTTAACAGGCTGAGATGTGGGAGTCACTCACATCCTATGTACTTTAATGCTTTTTTTGAGTAATCTATTTACTGAGTATAACAACCTTTTACCCAAATACTGTTTTACTCCCGTGCATCTGTGCATCTGTTTTAATGGTATCAGTTTCTAAATTCAATTATCACTCGGAAACTGTAACTCTACTCAGGCCCGTGTAGCCGTGGTTACTTTAACCCATTAATAGGTAAATGGGTCCATTTGGGGTTATGTTCTATTGATAATGGGTCATACGGGTAAAATATAAATATTTGGCTAAAAGGAAAAGGTCACATGGTTAAGAAGTTGCACCAAGTATAAGTAAATGCTCCTAACCTTTTAAGTTACTTCATTCGAACTACCGGCGTCTTTTTACAAAATTGAATCTAGATGGTGGACAAAAAATACTGTTGGTTCAACCCAACCTGACCCTTTGCCACCCAGATTGAAGTTGCCCATTCTTTCTCTGTAAGGATACACGAGATAAGGTTCATTAATTGAAGCTAACTTTTACTGTTCTGTCATAAATCAATCTTGCTTTTACCAAGTACGTTGTAAGTACTGATTTCCTTTATACGGCTGTTAACCGTTGCTTATTTGTTGTCATATAAATGTATTTCTTTGCAACTTCAGATTATGCTGTATCTGAGAATTAAAGATAGAAGGGCGGAATCTTGACTAAAAGGTGGGAGTATGAGTGGTAGACGTAGAAGGTCTGAATCTTTATGGGACAGAAAAGAAGATGTGGTGCCTAAAAATGAGACTAAGGAGTTTGATTTAAGCTTTCCAGGTGGCGGTTCACCAAAATGGTCAAATTTAGATGCTGATGATGTCCTGATCTCTGATGATTATTCGAGGCAGCTATCTCAAGAGCTGATGCAGACAAATGAAAACATGCTCATGGATAATGACAGAGACAGAATGAAGACAGATCCTGGTTTTGACGAATGGGCAAATCAATATGACTCCCATCCACTAGACAATAGGTATCATTTACCCAATCGGGTTTTCAATCTACTAAGCACTAAATGAAAAGCTACGATAACATAAGACTATATGTTTCTTATTCTTACTTTGGTACCAGGGGTGTTTGAATGTACACTTCGAAAGTGACTAGCTTAGTACTTTGGGTAGTTATATAATTGTTTAGGGGACACCATATCAGTATATGGTAATCAATCCGATCATAGCTGCATTAGTAACTAACAAAAGGATGAGTTAAGTTACTTATATACCCTAGGTTTTTATATTGTCTCCTTACATACTCGGTTACAAACTGCACTTCCTGATACACCTTATATATTTTTGCTTGCAAGTGTTAGATAATTCTAAAAGGGTAATCATTTACGTGTGACTGTTAATAGTGGGAAGATAGGCGGGTTGCAGCAGGTCAAACTGGTCTGTGGTTGACCCGCCAACATTTGTTCACCTTTTTTGAACTACATGAATGTTTGGCAGTTTATTATATCAAATTGGGTTTTGCTAAACGAAGCCCTAAGAGATTTCGTTAAGGTGCATTAAATAGTTGTACATTTACCATAAAATTCAGGGGGTGGGCTTTTATTATGGAAAGGTACAATTTTTTTATGCATGTTAAGTGAAGCCCTAATGGCTTAATTTAGCATTTTCCTATTAAGTTTGATTCTAATGAATATCATGATCTAGTTAATTCATGTAGAGGAACTTTGGATGCAACTTTTGTATTGTTCCCTTCTTTGGCAACTTTTTTAGTTGCAATACTTGAGTGACCCAAATTTGATAACTTTTGTACCCAATAGCCCTTTAGAACATTTATATCAAAATGTCCCTTGGCTCCCCTAGTCTCTATTTGGAGAAAAGTCATCAACTAGAAAAAGAGCAAAACGACCCAAAAAAAGGAAGAAGAAAAATCCTGTCAACAAATGTAACAAAATCTCGTAAAATGATTTCAAAGTGGAAAGTTTGCAAAATCTTCACTTTTTCCAATACGCAAAAGGAAAAAACTTGCCTTAGCATTTTGCAAAAAAGCACATTGTTTGGAAAAGAAAATTATTTTTGTGATGTGGTTTGCATCAGACGTTTTTGTCATTTTGTAGATTTACAAAAACAGGTATCGAAGTTATAGGGGAGCTGAGAGTCATTTTGAGATAAAATTTCGAGAGGAGGTTATTGGTTTAAATGGTTTGTCACTTGTTATCGATAAGGCATATCCACATGCACTTCCCAAGAATGTAATTTATGTTTTTTCTGATTTCGATATTACATGTAGGGGTGGTGATCGAGGCATAAGTGTCCCTGGTAGCATGAGCAAGGATAGAGACCGAGGTAGGAGCAGAAGTTTGAGCCCCCACCGAAGCCGGGGCCGGGACAGGGATAGAGGTAGCACTAGGGCCTTGGCTAGGAGCAGAAGTTGGAGTAGAGATAGGGACCAGGGCAGAGCAAGGAGCCCTTCTAGAGTTGGTGCAAACCGACTAGATGATGATTACTCAAGTGGATCTCGATCCCGTGATGATAGAATTTCTGGCGATCGCACACGAAGCAAGGGTTCAGATGGTTATAAAAAAGATGCTGCACCTTATGATGATTACCGGAAAAGCAATAGGAGTGCTTTTGACGATCAAGATCACAGGCGGCAATCAAGCCAAGCTATGAAACACACATGCAAGTTTTTTATGATGGGTAGATGCAACCGCGACAACTGCAGGTTTTCTCATGACCCTCCAGAATCAGGTAGCTATGAAGGTTTGTCACATGATAACATCCAGAGTAACAATAATTCATGGACTGAGCAACCACAAGAACATGTAAGCGCTTCAGGGTTTTCTGATGTTCCTAATTCCAACCCTAGTTTTGATGACAAGAATAGTTCTTGGAATGACCCGTCATGGAACAATCTGGATTTAGGAGGTTTTGATGAAATGTCACGTGATATGGATATGGCTAGTAATCAAGAATCTCAACTCATTCATGATGGTTCCGGAGTGTATAAGTCTGATGGTCACCAAATGGCCCCTGGGGTGACCAATCAACAAGCTCTTTCCTACGGAGAACCTTTTACTCATATTGTTCAAAATACAGCTTCTCAGTTCCCTTCAAATGCAAACGGGAATGGACCTCATATTCAGTTGAATGGTTCAGTTGAAGATATGTTTCTAAATGTGGGCATACAAAATCAGACAGATATTCAGAACAAAGAAGGTGGAAAGTCTCTGGAAACTTCAAAAAATAATATCCCACAAGTAACAGGTGAAACCACATCAAATACTGAGCAGGTTCCTCAGAAAGCACAGAGCCTAAATCTTGCTGATACCCTCGGATTGACCTACTCTCTTCCGGACTCTGCATCTATGACTGTCAATGAGCCTGTAAAAACTAGTGTACCTCAAAGTCTGATGTCAGTGGAACCAGTTGGAGAGCCGAAAATTAGTGAAGAAAGAAAAGCCGAGGATCCTGGAAAACCCGAGGCTACAGGAAAACTGGAGGAGGGCAATATTGGCAATGATGAAAAGGCGATGAGGCAGTTCAAGATTGCACTTGTGGAATTCGTTAAAGAGATTCTGAAACCAAAGTGGAAGGAAGGTAAGATGAGTAGAGAAGTTTACAAAAATATTGTAAAGAAAGTAGTTGAAAAGGTTACGAGTACAGTACAAGGAGTTCAGATCCCAAGAACGCAAGAGAAAATTGATCACTATCTCGCGTTTTCTAAATCCAAAATTACTAAGCTTGTTGAGGTGAGCATTATTATATCTTGTTGCTTATATACTAATGCATCGATCTCTGTTCTTTTTATATCTCATGATTGTCAACATTTTCTTTGCCGAGGCTGTTTGCTTTTGGATAATTACACCTTCTAGATAGTTATATCACATATTTTAGTTAGCATTCAGTAGAGGTGGCAAGTTGGGTAGGTTTGGTAATGGGTCAGAACAAGTTGACCTGAAACACTGTTGTCTAAATTTATAGAATAATGTGTGTTGCATACTTGCATGTGATCACAACTTTATATATCTACAGTAATAATGTGACTTCATGAGTTACTTTCGACCTATTTGACCAGTTTCTGATTTAGCTAATTGTTATTTAATTTATTATAAAACTTCACCCTGATTCACGAGTTCATGGGTCTTAATTGGTATCTCTAGCATTAGTAGCCAGACTAAACAGTTATATCTGGTTGGTGTTTGATTCCAATGATCACCGAGTGATCAGAGTATCAGTCATTCAGTTGAGAAAATTTAAGCAGACAATTGTTGTATTCATTCAAAATCAGTTTTTTAACAGCAATGACTTGTACATGCTTCTTCAAATCATATCGTTTTGACCCTAAATAATCAGGGCATTGTAATCAAATCACTTTTACCCAGGCACTAGATACTGATTATTCTGGCATTGCACATCAAAAGGTATTTATTGATTCTTTAGCATGCCAGGCTGCCAGCCTTTGTTTCCAATTTATCGGTTGGTATACTCATCTTATGTTCATAGAACTGCCTTGTGTATCATGACCCCTATTTTTCCTAATATAAAAGTTGCTTTTGTTCTTTATGGATAATAACGGTAAGATATATCATGTATGTTCTTTTTCTTGCAGGCATACGTGGGAAGGTTTCAAAAGGCTTAGCAAATGCTTCTGCCACGCATACTTTGGCTTATTTACTAAACTCTTTTGAGGTATTAAGATTACATAAGGTGGGTTCATAGTTAAAAACAAATATTGGTTGTATAGAATATGATGATTTGGCCGCTCTAGTAAATTTATTTATATGGCCACAACTCATGTTTCAATCACCTTTTTGTCCCTCTGTCCTACTTTCCCGCGAACATGTGAAACGACATTTTGTCCTAACACGAAAGTTTGAATTATGAAAGTATAATTCCAATTAGAATGAAAATATCATTTGGAAGGTAACATTTGGTCTGAGATAGTGAAGGGGGCATATGAACATATCTATTGTCGGGTCGAGGTAAATTTATGTATCTATTAGTGTGTCCAAACAAGAGCCATGATGCTAGATTGCAAAATTGAGAGCTGATACTAAAACATCCTGGCTGTGAACTTCTGTCTTTGAAAGAAGAGGTTTAATGTAAGTTCGTTTCTTGTTACTTTACTAAAGCGAATATATGTTATATATAAAATTGTTTTGTATTTTGAAAACTTGTGAAAGTGATCAGACGAGAACCAAAACAAGATAGAGAACTGTAAAACTACTAAAAGACCATATGTAAGGGCGTCATCTCTTAGATCTAAGGGCTACGCTCGTACTGTATTCAACCACCATTATCTTTTGAATTGTCGCCATTTAATCCATAACATTTTCATGTGTTCCGTGATAATCCCTTTAGATCAGAAAAAGGTAACGTCCGTATCGTGTCCTTCTGTTTACAACACATAACCCATAAGATTTATTAAAGGGGAAAAAAATTAATTTTTCTTCTATAAATATTTTTAATAAAAAAAAAAGAAAGAAGGAGAGAAAATAATGGTTTTCACGACCCCATAAATACTTTATTGACTATGAAGAAATCGATGTGATAATTATTGAAGTTGTGTATTTATTTTTGGAGAAATAACTTTTTCCTTTGTAGAACTTTTTCCTTAATAATATTCTTTAGCTCATATGTATTCCTATAATTTACTCATATTTTTTAGTATATCTGGCAACTATATCTAAATGGATAAATTTGAATGTTAAATTAATTACCTCCAGTGCATTTTATAAGAACAATGAGTAAGAGCACCCAGGCTTGTCAAAGTATGATGATAGAAAAATCAAAAAAAAAAAAAAAAAACATGATGTAATATGTTTTATCATACAGTGTATGACATGCACACCAAAAGATGCAGTAAAAAGTAAATACAAATATTTGCTTGAATGTCATTTCCTTAATCCTATATGAAATGTAGGCATCAATAGTTAAATTCCTGTATATGGCATGCACCAAATGGATAAAATAATGGGTTGCGAAACGTCACACTTTTCTGTTCGGGGGACATGCATCCACGAAACACGATTCATCCCTTTTATAGCAGGAGAAACTCATCAACTTCAGTAGCAAAACAACTTTTATAACATTATTCCAAAATGTCCACAACATGTCACATTCGAAAGAGCACAATTAATCTCTCTATTTTTCGTCAAATATAAACTTTGACTAATTAGAACAATCAGATGGTTTTATTCATGTAAAATTATATGATTCATTTGCAGTCATCAAGACTGTGTTCAAAGACATATATCAGAACATCTACTGCATATTCGCAGCTTGATTAATCATCCATTTACTCATAGCAAACAAGCATATGACAAATTTTATCTTAATACATAATGATCCAACAGTTCTACAAAACTATGTTTCTGCATCATTCTCAGCAAGAAAAGAAAATCTTGAATCAACGAAATTGCAAGTTTTATAAAGTCCCAATCGCAAAAAACAAACCTTTCAAGAGCACCATTCTCGAGCATTCTGAAACATCTTCAACCATGGGCTTGGGCCTTTCTTTTCAACATCCCAATGCTTTGGGTACCAGGGGAATTGCCACATCATGAAACACCGCTCAGGGTGTGGCATCATAGCAAGATGCCGCCCATTCGGTGAGCAAATTGCAGCCACACCTAGCTGAGAACCATTGAGATTAAACGGGTATTCTTCTGTTGGTTTGCCGTCATCATCACAATATCTCACCGGTGCCAAATCTGAAGATAAAATTTGATCAAGAATCCTGTCATCAGGGAAATATGCTTTTCCTTCACCATGTGCAGCCCAAACACCCAATGTACTACCTTCCATGCCTTTAAACATTATTGCTGGGGATTCTTTTATGGTCACATTTGTAAAACGGCATTCGAATCGACCTGAATCATTATGTACAAATCTGGGCTGGGCCACATCACCGCCATTGCCTAGAGTTCCACCAACTTGAGGGCCTGGGATCCATCCCAACAGAGCCATGAGTTGGCATCCATTGCAAACCCCAAGACTAAAGGTGTTTGGACGGTTGTAGAAATCTTGAAACTGCTTTAAAAGAGGCTGGTTGAATCTTAAAGAAGCAGCCCAGCCTTTGGCAGAACCAAGCACATCAGCATAACTGAAACCACCCACAAATACGATCCCACGAAAATCGTCCAAAGAAATGGACCCGCTAAGAAGGTCTGACATGGTAACATCCCACGGTTCAAAACCCGAAGCAAAGAACGCAGCCGACATTTCTCGGTCTCCATTGCTACCCTCCTCTCGAATCACAGCCACCTTCGGCTTCGTGATTGCATTCATGTAGCTTTCATCAGTAAACTTTGGTGTAAACGACAACCCCCATGCAGGTTCATGTCGATTCTTCAATCCTTCTTTTTCTGAGGTTACAGAGGCGGCTAATCTTTGTTTCAATTCAAGATGGAAACTGGTTTCTTCCCAAATGTCCCTGAGATCAGCTGTTTTCTCATCTAAATGAATTATCCCATCAATTTTCAATCCAATTGTTGGTTCAGAAGTTACGTTTCCTATTATGTCTGCAGAAACCCCTCGGGTTTTTAGAATCGTGGACACCTTGTCAAAGTTACCTTTGCTAATCTCAAGAACAAGGCCGAGTTCTTCTGAATATAAAGTTTCAAATATGCTTTTTCCTTGTGAATTTAAATTGATTTGAGCACCACAGTTTCCAGCAAAAGCCATTTCGAGAACAGAGACAATAAGCCCACCATCACTGATATCGTGACCAGCAGAAACTAACTCGCCTCTTATGAGCTCTTGAACTGCTTCAAACACGGTTTTAAGGTAAGGGACGTCATCGACATCAGGACACTCGTCCCCAATTTGGTCAAATACCTGCACAACAGCAATAGAAGGCTTAGTGAGAACCATAAATCTAAGAAATTCATTATTGAACCTAGTATATAAGCATAAATTATGTATAAGAATTCTCAGAAGATAAAATATAACTCTATCCTCCCAAATGATACCGTTGGGACATTACTAACTCCTTTAAGTTAATAACAAGTCGACAATGTCTAATTGCATTAGACTTGAATGAAAACTTAGTTTCCAAAAGTTTGAACTGAAAGATTCACAACAATGTAATGCATAAGCACTATTAGGTTATGGAGGAAATTACATTATTATTTTGATTAATATAGTTAACTGAGTCAGACTTAAAAAAACCTTTTGACATAGACTGAATCCTAATAAATAGACAACAATATTGTTCCCACCCATTGGACCATGCATAATTATCTTGGACAAACTTTTGCCACGCTAAAATTAGACATAACCTGTTTTCTTTATGCTTAATTCTTGAACTCGGACCCACGATAAAATATAACACAAAATTAACCGGTTTTCACTTATATAGATTGGAATTCCAGCCTCTACCTTTTACTCATACCAAAACACAGACATCAAACGCAAATGTCAATATGCCATTAAAATGAGGAAGTCTCATTGCTAAAACAATAATAAAATAACATACGAAATTTAGAAACTTCAAACAAGAAATATGTACCTGAGCGAGTGCAGATCCACCTAAACGTCGTTTTCCTTTTGCCAAATCAATATGAACCAGTACGCCATCATCTTTAAGCTTCAGATCTGGGGTCACGGTTTTGGTTATATCTGGGCACGTAACATAAGCACTAATAACAAGATTCCCAGGAGCCTTGACAACTTCTCCAGAAGCACGAGCTGCCATTGAAAGACTATCTTTCCCTCCATCAATTGCAATGCCAAGTTCAATCATAGCTTCAGAGAGAGCAATAGCAGCATCATACATTGCTGCACCTTCGCCATCAAGTTTAGCAGCATACATCCAGTTCCCACTTGCTTTTACATCACTCAGTGAAGTAACTTCAGCCCAAACAAGATTTGTAAGAGCTTCTCCAACAGCCAGACGGGCCATTGCTTTTGGATCCAGTAAACCCTTGATTGGTTGCTCCCCAATGGCACACGCACCACCAGTGTAATCTGTATATGTTTGAGCAATAACTGCCACATCTGCAAGAGTAATCTGCAGTGGGCCAACAGTTTGTTGCTGAGCCACGAGACCCGTCACACACCTATCAACTTTAGTAGTCAAGAACCGCTTAGAACAGATAGAAGGTAGTCTTAATACTCTTTTAAGAGAATCCATTAATGTAATCCCGGGAGCGATTTCAAGCGACTCTCGAACATCATTTACACGATGAAACTCAAATGTTTTCTGAGGCATGTCCCCGAGAACTTTCTCGAGCTCAAGATCCACAGCAGGTGGCTTTTCAGTAGCATGGCTGTCAATTAAACGCACATGCCCTTCACCACTGATGGTTCCAATGACGGCCATAGACACCCTTTCTCGTTTACAGATAGACTCCAAAAGATCACGACTTTTGGCGTTGACCAAAATCGCATCTTGCTCCTGATATTCTGCACCCCATATCTCCAAAATAGACATCGTATGATCACCAACCACAATAGCCCTGATATCGATCGTAGCACCTTTTGGGTAAATGATTTCCTTAACAACATTACAATTACCACCTGCACCCTGATCGTGAATACTGATTATTGGGTTATTCTCGCCCATTTCGATGCAAGCACGAACAACCCGATACAACTTCTGGGCCATCTCAGCATCTCCACGCTGTACAGCATTAAAATCCAGCTCAGCATCATTCTGACCACTAACCATGCTTGATGCTGCACCACCTCCCATTCCGATTCGATAAGCCGGACCACCGATCTTCACAACCAGCATCCCGATATCGGGCTCTCCTTTTGTTATATGAGTGTGATCGATCTGCCCAATACCAGCGCTAAACATGATAGGTTTCAACCATTCCCTTCTTTCCCCACTGGGAAGTCTCATTCCAAATGTTCTTGTGTACCCTTGAATCAACGGCTCCCCAAATTTGTTCCCGTAGTCTGATGCACCATTGCTGGCATCTATAAGAATTTGCAATGGTGAAGCCAAATTTGATGGATATTCAAAAGATGCATCCTCCCATGGAGCATAAGAGCCCTCGATATTAAGATTTCCTACACAGTAACCAGCTGTAGAAGCCACAACAAATGAACCCCTTCCTGTTGCGTGTGTATCTCTAATACGACCTCCTGCACCAGTTTCTGCACCAGGATAAGGTGCAACCGCACATGGAAAATTGTGGGTCTCAGCTGTAAACAAAATATCAAGATCACGGGAACTCGGGCTCAACGCAGATGTAGAACCAGGGTTAGTAGGCCGCAGGGGCTTAGCCAGAAACCCTTTAATTGCACTTGAGTTGTCTTTAAACCCTATCACTGAATTGTTAGGGTTCGCCTTTAAAGTGCTCTTTACAATCTGCATAAGAGTCTGGTTCATAGGTTTGCCATCTACAACAATTTTTCCAGTGAAAAACCAGTGCCTGCTGTGTTCACTATTCGATTGTGCGATATCAAAGAGCTCAACATTAGTCGGGTCTCTTTTAATATCATCTTTAAACAGTTTAGTGTAATACTGTAGATCTTGTTCATCAAACGCCAACCCCATACGTTGGTTAATCTCTTCCAATGCTTTCCGTCCCTTTTCCATGACCGGAACATAATAAACCTCCTCGGGAACTAAACTAGTCTTAAAAGAAACAAGCTTTTTAGGGTAAACACACTCGGTCATCCTATCATGCACCATTGCAGCAAACTCTTCAACTTGACTATCTAAAAGTGGGGCACCACCTTCTCTAACATACAAAAGATACCTCCTAGACCGTTCTAACCTATTAACTTCAGATAACCCACAAGCCTGGCATATTGACACGGCGTTTGCAGAATAAGCTGTGGTGAAAGACAACCTAGGCCCGACTTCAACAACCACCGTATTAAACCCTTCTTTCCTTTCTTTCCCGATAAAACTTTCTTCCCCTAGATTCTCAGGCTCGTAAGTTTCCATCAAAAGCCATCTAAGTACCGACATCTGCTCACTCGACAAATCCCCAACAACCCCAATATTGAAACACTGTTCTGTTTTCAGCCCAACAATCTGATCAGAAATTTTGGTCTGAACCAATTTCAATAGCTCCTCATTCGCACTTTCTTGAATTAAAGGAGTTCGATAAAAATGAATCACCTTTTCATCAACCAAACCCTCAACATTACCCAACTCCTGTGCATCTACTGACACAACAGCCTTAACTTTCTCTGAGGCATTTCGTCGAACACCTTTATTGCATAGCCTAACCGAGCTTTTTCTTTGATTTTTTGAACCAAAAAGCAGATGGGAAATCCTACTTTTTGGTAAAGGCTTTGGCAAGAAAAAGTTATGATTTTTGGTACCCTGAAATTATTTTTAAAAATTACACAAATTACAACAAATTTCAGAGATACAAAAAGGAAAAAATATATATAAAAAAATTGAAGAAACAGAAACATACTTGTAAGAAGTCAGCTGGGGTAATATCTAATGAAGCAGACATTATTGCATGCAGTGAATTTAAGCTGTAAACAGTAAAAAGTTTCAAACTTTATCAACTTATGATAAAGATATACAGATATATAGATAGATATAGATATAGAGAGAGATGGGTATTTACCGGAAATGGTTTTAAGGGACGGCCGTTGATCAGAGTGAAGTGAGCAAACAGAGTAAGAAGGTAGCGTTTGACAAGTGACAAAGACCAGGGTTTTAGGGTTTACAAATTGGTCCTTTGACTATTGTTTGTTATTTGGTTTTGGGTTTATACTTCTTCTGTTTACTCGTTAAACATGTAGAAATAATAACTTTTGATTTAAGTGTTATGCTATAGATTTGGAATTGTTTTAGAGTGACGTTATAAAGAATTTGAGTGATGATGATGATGATGCTAAACTAAAATTTGAATTTCTAAGTAAGTACTTTAATAACATTAAATGTAAAATCAATTAGTCAAAACAAATTCAAATTATATACTAGTAGAAATTAATATAACTGCAAATGAAGCTTAGCACAACTAGCAGATGCATCC
>JANDBE010000048.1:25800494-25813329 GCA_024320915.1 Erigeron philadelphicus
AATTATTTACATAATAGATGTTAGGGGGGGCGGAGTGGAAGGATTTATGTAACATAAATTAAAGAATTGAAAGTAAGACATCTTAATATATTTGAATATGTTATTTTTATGAAATATAAAAAAGATATTTAAATATATAACATAATGAAGTTTAAAAAGTAAAGTAAATAAACATGTCAAAAAGAATGATTAAAGATGATTTACATAAAAAAATGTTAACTAAATTTATAAATCTACAAATAAAGATATAACATAATTTAAAAAGTTGAATGTAAGACATGTTAAAGTATTTGAATATGTTATTTTTATGAAAAGATAATTTAAGTATGTTATATAATTAAAAATTTAAAAGAAAAAGTAAATAAATACCCCAAAAAATAAATTAAAAAAGTGGCATAATAAATGGCTTAATTATTTAATAATAATAAAAAAATGTTCCCAAGATTCAAACTTGGGCCACTAACTGCGTAAGATGTTTAAGTTACACGCCAAAATAATTAACCAAGTTATGTTGTTTGTAAATTTTATCTTATGCCCAATATATATATGTAACTAACGGATAAAAAATGGAGAAAAAACAAACCTATGTGAGAAGCATGCACCCCGGTATTTCTCTTTTTATGATAGTATATGCAATAATATGCAAGTAATTTTTCCATAGTCTTTATCTAGGATTATATCTTAACATCTTCTATACAATAACGGTATTAGTAATTTAATATAATATTGAATGTCGTTTACTTACTAATTTGCTTGTGGCGGAATCAAATATGTGTTTGACGAGCATCCGTCTGAAACAATCCATCATTAATGAATATGGATGTCGTTAATTGGATGGATATTAATTATGAAGTTGATATGGATATATAATGGAGCTCATATAGATGATGACATTTTCCCTAGTACGAGAGGACCAGGAAGGACGCACTTCTGGTGTACCAGTTATCGTGCCCACGGTATGGTTACATCTGTTAACATAAAATTATTTATATTGACTTTTATTTCATATTATTTCATATAGTTACGTATATAAGTGTTTGCATATGTATTAATATTTTAAATCTCTTAATCTATGGTTTGATATTATATAAAAATTTGAATTTTAACTGATAATTTTCAAACTATTATTTAAAAATTATGCATATTGAATGGTGAGTATTTGTTTATATACCCTCACCATAGACTTTATTTTTGTAACATTGGACAAGATGGATACCGTTTAAATTTTTTTTCTTTTTCCTGCTAATATATTTCACAGGTATGTTTTCCAATCTAATTATAGGTTTTAACCTTTTAGTCTTTACTTTAGAGCATTTGTCTAGCATAATCACCATTTTTAAATGGTCCTTATTATGGTGTAAACATAATCAAGGAGTAAATTCGTAGTACTTTTGAGTATTTAATTATGTGTTACCCTTTTTATTGTATAAAGCCTGAAATAAATCATGACTTTTGATCATATAGACTAGGAAAAACGTGATTATATATAATCTATGAAAAACCATGAGTTTTGCTTGTAAAAAGTTTGATTGCGTATGTATTGAATGTCACGAGTTTATTATTCTCTTAAAGTTTTTTTTTAACTTAAAATGTTAACATATCTAATGAACATCCATTAGCTCATCTCTTCATGAATAAGGATGCATGAAACTTTTTTAAATGGTTATAAGTAGAAGAATAGAAAAATAAATAGATGTGAATATAAACATAACAATATCCGATTTATATAAAATGTTACAAAAGATACAATATTTGAGAGTAGGATGACTAATTGAAACAAAAATGAAAAGAAAAAAAAAAATTGATTATAAAAAGCAAATTTAAAAACAGATTGGTTTTTAGATAAGTGCCTTGACACACCCATTGTCAATTTGTCATATGCCACTTCGTGAATGGTCTATTTTGTGTGGGCCTGTGGGGTGTTAGTATTGTGAATAAGTGGTTATTGGGGTCAAGAAGTGGGCTTCAAGTCCAGACCCAACAAGGTAACACGGAACCCCATTTACAAAAAGCAAAATCGTGGGGATTTCAAAAAGTAGTTGAAATCATTAGCACCACATATCAACCGTTAAAATACTGTTTCCTCTCCCGCGAAAAAGCTTCACAAATTGCAAAAAAATACAACCTTTACCTTTTTCCCATTTCTTTATTCATTCTTCAGTCCTGGAAAGTTCACTTACACCTCATTTTCTGTCCCTCTTTTCTCTCTTAACTTTTCAACATTCTATTCTGTGAATCCCAATATCGGACACCCTCGATTTCAGGGATTGTTTTTTTTGGGTGATTAGGAAAACTTTGAAGTTTAGTGTAATGGTGAAGGAAACCGAGTATTATGATATTCTTGGTGTTAGTCCACTTGTATCTGATGACGATATCCGGAAAGCTTATTATCTGAAGGTGTGGTCTATTACCCTTTTTTTATAATCAAAATCTTCTAATTATGATGTGATCTAGTTGTTTGATTGGTTATAGGAATTGATTTTTAGATGTTCTTAGGAATAATGAGAGTGTGTAATTTTCTTATGTATGTAGATCTATTATTCACGACACAAACGATCTAAGTGTGTTAGGTCAGATAAACGTTTGATCTGATGGTTTCTTGTTTTGATGAGATTAAATGTTTCTAACTGTTTTGCTTAGTTTTAGTTAGATGCATATCTATCAAATTTGAAGAGGGTTGCATCTGCTAGCCTAACCGGGTCATTATATCTAGTTTTAATTTCATTAATAATAACAAACTATTTGGCGTGTGAAATGTTCCTAATATTTTTTACACTATAGCTAGGACTTTCATAGATACAAGATTTAATATATCTGGATCCATTTCCACAATTCTACATATTATATATTTCTTTACAAGTGTAGATGAGAAGATGAGTAGTTGGGACAAGGGTCAAAGCCGTCCGTGTTAGAGCCAACATCTTCCTATACTTGACTTTCTGTTAGTCTGTTACTACAAGTAGTTGATGTGTCAAGTATGGTTAATATGTAAAAACTAATAATCTTGTTTTTCTTAAATAAGTTAGGAGATTATAGGTAATGAAAATGACTAATGACCCGTTTTACCCTTTATTTATCAACTAATTTGTTTGTATTATCCATTTGAAGGTTACTATAATATAGCCCATATGTTCCCATTTTTTCGGTAATGGGTTGAAAGTTTCATCTCTAACCTTGGAGTTGTTTGTAAACAGGCAAGACAAGTTCATCCTGATAAAAATCCAAATGATCCTCAAGCTGCAGAGAGATTTCAGGCAAGTTATCGAATATCATTGTCTTAATGAACCTGCGAATCACTATATTGCCAATAGCTAATTTCTTGAAGAAATAAAGAGATTTGATAATTTCAATATGAATTTTGATAAAATTTTTCCCCATACCCTGCTCATAGCGGGATTGGCTTACGTTGAGTTCTTGGGAACAAGTCTGAAATGTAATGTGTTTATAAGCAGGTACTTGGCGAAGCTTACCAGGTTCTGAGCGATCCTGTGAAGAGAGATGCATATGATCGTAATGGGAAGGGCTCCATATCAAAGTAAATACTTCAGCATTTCTTCCATTTTTATTGTTGCAAGAATAATGTAACACAGAGTACTATTGATTAGCATGTAAGACATGTCACTAGCATGCTAAATGCATTCTAGTAAGTGAAAGAAAGACACGGGTGAAGAAAATATTCTAACATGCTTTAAGAATTTCCTTAGCATAGAGAATTCATGTTACTAAATTAGCCGGTTTTGAATGCAGAGTTATGTTACAGTTGTTTGGATGTAAACCGATATCCCACATTTGAAGTTGAAGTAACTCTATGCACGTACATAAGCTTATGGGCTACTGCCTCTATCACCGTATGTCCGTATGTTCTTACTCTAACATCATGTGTTCATGTCACAGGGATACCATGCTTGATTCTACAGCTGTTTTTGCTGTTCTTTTTGGAAGTGAGCTATTTGAAGACTACATAGGACATTTAGCAGTAGCAACAATGGCTTCTGCAGAATTAGTTGGTGATAATGACAACCCGGAAATATTGCATGAGAAATTGAAGGCAAGTATTTGGAGAACTTTGTTATTAACTTTGTATGAATATTTTCTTTCGATTATATCATGTAAGCTTTATGATGTAGACCATCCAGAGGGAAAGGGAAGAAAAATTGGCTAGATCACTGAAAAATTTCATTCATCAATATGTTGGAGGTGATAAAGAAGAATTTTTACGCCGTGCTGAGTCTGAGGCAGAACGACTTGCACAAGCAGGTACATGTACATCATGCCTTCATTAATCTAAATATGTGACAGTGGTGTATCCAGATTTTTTACTGAGAATGTGCGCTACTTTGACTATTAGGATGACCAAACTGTACTTATATTTTACAATGCAAACCACCAAACTTACTTTTTCGGTTTGCATGTACTTACCAAATAAAGTACATAGGCTCGTCCCTAGATGAAATGGGCCTAATTAAATTTGCTATCACTAGTTCACCATCAGGGTGAAAGTTTTGATTCGTTGACATATGAATGAGCCAAGTTTGGGTTGTGTTTTATCTTAAGGGGGTCAAATTGGTGAAAATTAAAAATTTTAGTTGAAAGGGGAATGGGTAGAAAGTTGGCCAAAGTTTATTTTGAATGCATACATGAACAACCTCATAAATTGGGTGGCAACCCAACCCAAACCATTCAGCACATACTAAACTTTGACCCATTTTGACCAATCTTCAACCAGGCAGACTGGCCCATCTTCTCACTTCTAGTTCACCATGTTAGTGAGCATAATTATCTATTATATTGCTACATTTGGTTACTTCAACACTTTATACTATGAAATCAGTTAAAAAATTTCTACTTCATGTCATACTTTTAATTCATCTAAACGCCACAACAACTTACTTTGAAAATCACCTGAACAGCTTTCGGAGCAAATATCTTGCACACAATCGGATACATATATGAAAGACAGGCTGCACAGGAGCTTGGAAAGAAAGCCATTTACCTAGGGGTACCATTTATGGCAGAGTGGGTTCGAAACAAAGGACATTTCTGGAAGTCTCAAATTACTGCCGCGAAAGGTAACTAGAATCAAATGAAAAAGTTGGCCCAGAACTACAAAAGTCTCTTTTAAGTAACCATACTTTCCTTGACCTTTTGTTTGTTTAGTTACCTTGTCTTTCTTATGTATAATTTCAGGTGCTTTCCAGCTACTGCAACTTCAAGAAGAGGCACGTCGCTCTTTTAAAATGGATGGAAGTGGACCCGTGAACGATGCTGAATCACATCTTAAATCCAGCAAGGATACACTCATGAACTCACTATGGAAGTTGAATGTAGTTGACATTGAAGTTACCCTTTCACATGTTTGCCAAATGGTGGGTTATAAATGAGTCTTTTTGGTGTCATAACATTACATACTCTAGCGTATGTGCATTACGTGAACGGAAATAAAGTTGATTATTACATTTTGTAGGTTCTTCAAGAAACTAATGCCAGGAAGGAAGAGCTTAAAGCTCGTGCAACAGCTTTGAAACTTCTAGGAAAAATATTCCAGGTACCTATATCTTTGTGTAAAAGATTGAGTTGCACTAAGCAGTCTAGTAGGACTTGATTTAATGGCATTGTCTCGTCTGCAGAGAGAAAAACAATCACAAAACGTAGGAACGTCAAAGAAGAAAATAGCTTCTGACAGTCATGATGATACAAGTAGCTCGGATAGTAGTGATGACGAGGATACACCACGGTCACTCAACTTCAGAGCCCCTTTGCTCACACAGGTTCGTTATTTACACAGTTTTCTGAGTTCAACAACTATCAAAAGTTTGTTGCTAATTCCTACCCATGTTTTCATCTTAGAAAAACATGTTACTGTATAATTATGGGTTACTCTGATCCGCACCAAAAGGCAAATGCGGCAAAATGTGCAGGTTCAATGTTGATGTTGGTTGGATCAAGATGACCCAATACAGTTTTTGTTGAACAAAAAAGCAAGCAATTTTTCCGTACACAGTTTTTTGTATCGAATTCTATTAAAAAACTTATAGTACTTCAATAATAACCCGACTTTTTTAAGAAATGATTTACAAGGTTTATTCAGATTAAAATTACATCTTGAGAGACTTCTGAACAATTTAGCTTAACCACTTGTTATCTGATATTAGTATCTCTGCTTGTTTATCTTGTGAATACCTAGGGAATCGGTAGGCTATTCCGGTGCTTGTGTAATCCAGCATATGATGTGGATGATGATGATGAAATTGTATACAAGAGCAACAAATGATATGAGGACTAGAACCAGAGGGCGACATTCGCGACCATGGTTACAGGTTGGTCATGTAAAGCGAAAACAGAAAGCAAAGGGGACATGAACGTCATGAACAGAGGAGGCAATCGGTTGGTTAATTTGAATCTTGTGTGTTATTATTCTGTTGAGCCTTATTATGAAACATTGATAATTGAACATATGAAGTTGGTGGTGTAAACTTTTTATGTGAAAGAATGTTTTATGGCCCCTATCAAGCCTCCCTCATAAGTCATGATAGATACTGCATACCTCAAGGATTTAGAAAAAACACACTAAATACGTAACCCATTCATACGTTAGTAGAGAAGAAATACAATGACAAGCCACATTTGAAAGAAAAAGTCAACAGACTTCCATTGTTCTGCGATCTTCAGAAGTCGATTAACAAGTTCAAAGTTCGCTAAACATAAACTATTAACATAGTTCTACCCTAGACAAGAACTGAACCCGTTGGAACACTTGATCGCCTTCTTCTCAATATGCTTGATGAGTAACTGTCTTGACTGCCCGATGTGCTTGAAAAGCACATGCACAATGGACGGAAGTTAAATTCAAGCATCCACTTATAATGAGAGAGTGCCTACCAGGGCATGTATGGAGTGCAGGAAATGAATCACATAGTGCCTGAACAGCAGGTGGAGTTAAGGCGGTGCATTGACTGATGTTCAGTTTCATGAGCCCTTCATCCTCCTTGTAACTGCTGCTTTTAACCGAATCCCACACCTGGTGCTTGTTCTTAAGTCGACTTTGTGCCAAAGCGTATATAGCCCGATCTGTGATATTCTGACAGTAGTAGAGACCCAGAGAACTCAGATGTAAGCAGTTGTTTGCCAGGGCTATCACACTTTCATCTGCAAACCAACAATATAACAGATTTATTGATTTTAACATATATAATCGTAACAAGAAAGAAATTTAAGTCTAAATCTATTTTTACGTAGTTCTAAAATCAACGATTAGTTGGTTAAGGGCCTAGTAACATGGTCTGTCATTCAACTATAGGTTTATAAAGTAAGCCCATAAAGATCAACTTTAAACGTATACTTCCCAGAACAGAAATGGACCGTATATGAATATGCCTCTTCCTTTAAAAGCGGAAAGTTTGGCAATACGCCAACATGTATATGGATACAAAACTTTTTTAAGTATGCATTACTTCCATGCATTCTGCTCACACTCACAAGTTACTTTAAGAAAATAATGATACCCACTACTTAAAATGTGTATTGCACATAAGTACAAACAGTTTAATGATTTCTTAAATCTTTAGAATGGGTATTAATGCTTGCAAACAAACACAAACATAAGGTACCTGTTATAAGAACACAACCACACAAGTCGAGTGCATGAAGATCAGGGCAACCATATGCTAAACTCATTACTCCAGCATCGCCAACATCCTCGCACCATCCCAGATTCAACGACTGGAGTTGACTGCAGTTATATCCGATTGCCTGCACAATTGAGTGAATGCTTGTGACCAAATCTGGCAAATCAAAAGGGAGTGTGGCAATATGGGGAGTGGGGGTGGTCATAAGTACTTAGGTAGAAATGTAGAATGTCAAGATGGGTAAGTTCTAGTCCAGTAGTTAGGTTGGACTGGTCTGCAAGCAGTTTTAAACTGTACCCTCCAGTTAAAATGCATAATGCTTCAAATACGATAGCAGAAACAATATTATTACTACTCTAAACTGCTTTAAATAGAATGATCTATGGTATATGCAGTTAGTTGACTCTGGGAGACTTTTGACTCTTTTGACCTGCTTGACTCATTTGAGTTGTGCTTATTTAGTTACACTGACGCTGACCCATTAGACCAGTTACAGACAACAGATGGCTTGAATCACATAATGGACGAGTTGTGCAGACTGTAGAGTATCAACTTATGGGATGAAAATGCATGGAGTCAAGTTGGATTTACACACCACACTTTTTGTCCAAAAAGTTGACACATATTATAAATAGTCAATAATTGTTTAAATTTTGCTTTGAAAAGTTAGTCTAATAAAGGGCGACTCTCGACCCATTCTATTTTAGCTGTAACTTTGATATTACCATGGCACCCATTAGAGATAAAACATCACCCAAATCATTAGTTCCTGTATCAAATTTGCAACTAATAACCAAAAGTTCTGTATACCTTCAAGGCATTGTCAGATGCAGCTTTAACGCATCCACAAAGATTCAAGACTTTTAATTTTCTACAATAACCACTGAGATCCGCAAGGGCATTATCACTAAATGAAGAGCATCCACTGATATTGAGCTTCACAAGGTTTGGACAACCATGAGCCAGAGCATACAAAGATTGATCGGTGAGTTTAAAGCTCTTGCTGAGGTCAAGATCCTCCAAGTCGTGACAATTATTGGCAATCGTCTCTAAGGCATTATCATATAACTGCGGTTTATCTTGACGAAGACTCAGAGACCTCAAGTTTTTGAACTTAGGTGCAAGAGAATTCACCAAGTTATTCATGTTGTTTTTGCACCTGCAACACCAAGAACAATCAAACATGACATCGTCAATAAAAAAAGGGTTTTCATTCATAATTAATTTGTTGAACTACTATACTATCAGGTAATGACAAAATTGAGCATATATGTAAGTACTCAAGTTCACTTGATATCAAATATGGAGTATTACTTTTCAAGTTCCCATAAAATAGGAAAAACATGAGGGTTGGGTGTCCGGAAGGAACAGATAACTTATGTGCAAGTTCCAGGTTGAGCCACAATTTTGTGTCCAAACTTCATTAACTCGAATCATCTGTTTTTCTAGTAGAAGATTTAGTAGGTCTTATTTTATAATACACACTGTATGACTTGCAATCCACCCTTATCTTTGAGCTAAGTATTTTGATGACCTATATGCCCCGTTTGGGAAAAACCACATTCTGGATTAGCCAATCCACAGTTAAACGGGTTCATCAACTCTATTGAAAGCCAAATGTCCCCTTTTTGGTCCAACCATGTAACAGATTTCCTTCTAGGTTCGTGCACAGAAAGGATGTTGACCCTGACCCATACCCAACAATTGAAACAAAAAATCACCCTATTGGTTATATAAGAGATGTTAAAAATAATTCAAATAAACCATCCTTTTTAAGTTTGGTTTGTATGAAAATGATATTGCAGGATACATCCAAAATGTAAGGGATTTTAATGATCCTCCAACTATCTCTATTATGACCTAATTCAATGGCAATTGGAAACCAACTTCTTGTTCGTGTTCACTTGAGTCTTCATATTTTTTCTAACCAACATATAGTGTGGACTGGGGAGCTACTAAACAAAGAACATGCTAAGGGAGAAAAACACAGAACAACAATACCAAACAAATCCACTGATAATAAAGTCATAAATTGTGACTATTAACATAAAACCCATAAATATGAACATGAACTGTTCCAATCATATTACGACTACTATTAAATCATATGAAAAAATTGAACTGTCTCAAATCAAATCTTTCTCCACTTTCATAGTAGAGATAGCTCTAGCACTTATCAATGTGTAACAATGATATATAATTTTGCGAAAACCGAACTGAGTCAAATGTGGAACAGTCAAATGCAAGTGTTTACTAGTCAACCCAACCAGATTGGTTTTGACGCTTTCTGAAATATACTCCAACCCTTCCATTATGTCACTTATACTAGTAACTCTAAATCCACCAAAAATGATTAATTTTTAGAATAAACATCTAACATTTGTTAAACTAAAAACGGCTTAATTCACTCTAAAATAAGCACAAAATCACTATTCTTACCCAAAAAGGTAATATTTTTGCTTTACCATTTTCTCCTAATACACTTTTTTTCACAAAAGTCATTACTTTATATTTCCAAAAAAGTCATTATCTTGAGTTTTCACCAAGACAAGGCAGTAAAAGATAAAATATCAATCACTGATCCTAAAACATATCTTATTGAACATCAATTGCATAATAAAAAAAAATAAAAAAAATGAAACTTCGATATAAAGATACTTAATATTGTAAGTCAATCCTACCCCGTGCCCCTTTACGTGATTTATCTATCTACATTTTTGCTAGAAAACGAAGCAAAAGTTAAATTCTATTTATGTGAATGACCTATTAAACCGGTTATCAAGTGAAATGTTTTTTTCTTTATCAATAAATGGAAATAAATTTGTAAATAGTAACTTTTATAAGACATTGTTAATTCCATAAATTCGTTCAAAGTAAAATATAAGCAAAAAAAAAAAAAAAAAAATGATAGACAGACAGAATAAATACCAAGAGAAAGAGAAATGAGTAAGACCGGAAGACAAAGCATGTCTCCAACCACGACAAACAGCGGAAGCAACCACCACCGTACGATGATCATCTAACAAACACACAATCCTTAACAAGAGCTCCATTGGTATCTCGTTCCAATCTCTTATCACTCTCCCCACTCCCACCATCAAATTATCAAATCGCACCTCCAACTCATCACCACCACCTTTCGTCATTTCTTTATTTTAATATTTAATTACCAACTGTATTGTATCTACACACAACAAAAACATATGATCAAAACTTATTACATACTTTCACACAAAAATACACCAATATGTATTTATGATTGTAAAACAGAAATTAATTAAGCTACAGAGACTAACATACCAAGAATTAAAAGTAAGTAAGTAAGATTGTGTTCGATCAAAAAAGAAAGACAGAAAGAAAGGAAGAAGTATTGTGGGTTTTACTTATTGAAAGAGAGAGAGAGAGAGTAAAAGAAGAGCAACACGTATTAATCCACGTGTAACCATGGAAGACTCTGGGGATTCTGAGTTTTCAATTTTTGTGGTCCAATTATACTTTGATACACAACACATATGTTTTTACCCAATACTACACTTGCAAGCCTTTTTATAGCTGGGAAGCGATCTTTATACAATACGTTTTGGATATAACTTTGTGGGTAAATTTGGATATAACTTTGTGGGTAAATTGAGAGGATCTTGGATCGAAATTAAATATGAAGATTCAAAAATCAAATTTGAATTTTGACTTTTAATTTTAATCTAAAAGTTAGGATTTTTTGGACTTTACTTATAAAGTTATTATAATTTTAGAGTAAAGGATTTTAATTCATAAGTTTTTGCCATCTACAATAATTATAATATTAATAATATAATTGTATAGTGTGCAATAAATTTTATATCTTTGTTGTAAATAGCTAAAACTGGTTGTATGAATATCACTTCTCTTCAAAAATGAAAGACTTGGTGGATAATTGAAAAGGAGCATATATCATACGGAGTAATTGTTAAGCTTTTATAAATCATGAGTAAATCTTATAAACGAATCAATTTACATTAAAAATTAAACGATATACTTGGTGAGTTTTTAATCTCCTGACTTTTATGAGTCGCGGTGTAAATTCGAACCTAATCAACACGAGCCGCAAATTTATCATTATTTTAATTTGATATTATGGTTATATATTATATATCATAATTATAGTTACATAATTTGTGTGTTATATATGTCTTTTTGATCATTTTGGTACGAAATTGGAAATAAACTGCAAGTTAATGACTCAAAAAAAATTGAATATGTAGTAATCATGTTATATTTTGTTTTTAAATATGTCACATATACATAATTATACAATATTATGTTGTGTATATAAAAAATATAACGAAATTTACGAGTCGAGTTACGAGTTAAAAAAATATGTTTTGGAGTCAAATCAAGGGTGATAAGTCAACAACTAATGGTTATTGGGCCTCGGTTATAAAATTTAACTGGAAATTCTTATATATCACGTTCGATACGAATGGATCATGAAATCATCATCATTAATTAATTTTTATTGATGCATGATATGTTATTCAATTGTAGGCTGATCAGCTTTGTAATATTTTTAGGCTTTGTGCATTCAATATCTTGTTAGATGGTTAAATTTTTAAATAATATTACAACCATTAAAAAAATTAAAATGTTAATGATGAGGTGATCCTGACATAATAATATTTTTTGAAGGTATTGAGGTGAAAAATTACATAGATAAGTCTTATTTGGAAAAAAAAAATAATGATAACAAAACGGTAAGATTAACTTAAAAATATGATAGCAAAATATGTAAGTTCAAGTGGTTGACGTATACTAGTTTTTACCCATGGGTTTTGATTTTAACTTTTTGGAGTGATAAAATTGTGAGGTTGTTTTAAAATGTTTAACATTGTCTATCACTTTATCTACCGAACATGCCCGGTCTTGGCAAGTGCGAAAGGTTCAATTGAGCATGGCACCAAAAAGTAAGGGGCACCAAATTTTGTATACAATACGTCATTCTATATATTTGATATTTTAAATTAATTTTGCTGCTAATATTAAATCTATAGACAAATGATGTTGTTGTTATCTTATATATTAAAGTCCATTAGTCCATCAATATCTTATGTTTTATATTATTGTTTTGTTATACGATACATAATAATCTCATTCTATATTTTTTGACGTTAATATATGCAGATAATCGCAAAGAGTAAATACGCAAACTGGAAGTGTTCATTGTTCAAACATAT
>JANDBE010000048.1:25871208-25885023 GCA_024320915.1 Erigeron philadelphicus
GTTGATAAATTTTATGTTTAATTTTGTTAGAGACATTAGATCTTTGATTTATCGTTGTTTGTTAGGTTTTTGTTTTGAAAATGTTTTTTGTGTGTAACAGCCTGATGGACAAATGCCAAGTGATAAGACTGTTGGAGGCGGAGATGATGCCTTCAACACCGAGGGTTGTGTTTGTTGATTTGGAACCAACTGTCATCGATGAGGTGCGGAACGGGACTTACCGTCAGCTGTTTCACCCTGAGCATCTATTTAGTGCTAAAGAAGATGCTGCTAATAACTTTCCCAGAGGTCACTATACAAGTAAGCGATTCGTCTTTCACTATTTAAGGCATTTTATTCAATACATTGGCTGCCTTGTTTATTATGTTTATAGGGTCTTCTGAGTTATTTTCGGATTCATTTTGTAGCGGAGTTTATGTTTATATTGCTTATTTGCTGCGAAAACACCAATTTGAAGTTATTTTGTAAATGCTTTATATATTTGTATAATGTTCATTGATTCGTTGCGCTGAATTGGTTATGTTTTGGTTGTCAACTATATATGTCTAGTTTTGTTACTGAAGTTTTTGATTTAGGCTGTTGTGTCGATTATTTAGAAATTTTGATACATGATGCATTGTGAACTTGCTTTATTAATTTTTGTATTTCAGTTCAGGTTCTTATTAAAATTGAACGATGAATATGTGACAGAAAGAAGGGCCTGGAGCTCCCGGGGGGAGAGTCTTGGACAGTGAAGTGGCTACGCTTTGATAATTCCTACTTCAAGGTGATTTAATTACTGCTCTTCCTGTTACCTTTTCACTGTCAGCATTAACATTCTATTGTTGAGGCATTTACTTGTGAGCCGGTCGTGTTTTATCTCCAATGTGCCGAGTTATAACATCATTAGCTAAAAGGTCAATGGGAGTTTATATTTGATGCATACAACCTCCTAAATTGCTTCATTTAATGAATATTGTTTATTTCTTAATAATATTCATTGTAATCATAATTTTTGCGTCACTTATATTTGTATAATAAAAAATAAAAAGTTGGACAAACGTTTTTTTGCTAGTCAACTCAACCTGACTCTACCTGTTTCGACGCGTACGAGACAGTAGCCTGATTCAATCCAAACCTGTTTTAACCCCTTACCCAACCAGTTTGACCAAATCATCTTGCACCTAGTTTATCTTTATAGAGCAGCTACTAGCTACAGTACTTCAGCTAAGCAGATTACAATGAATTTGTACAGGACATCAAAGAAAAAAGAGATGAGGATCTACTGGTTTTGCCAACAGATGCTGCTCTTTTTGAGGATCCATCATTTAAGGTGAAATAACTTGAGGATTGGCATGCTTTTCTTGGGTTGAGTTTTGACATTATTTATGTTAAATGACTTGCTTTTCAGGTATTTGCTGAGAAGTATGCCGAAGATGAAAAAGCATTTTTTGATGACTATGCAGAAGCACACGCCAAACTCAGCAACCTTGGAGCCAAGTTTGATCCCCCTGAGGTATGTGAGATCTCTATATTATTATTTCTTGTGTATATGCCATTTAGGTACTTATCATGTAGCTGTACAATATAAATGTAAACGTAAATGTAACACCCAATGTAGATGTAACATATATAACTGCTAAATGGGTTATTTCCACACATGGTAAAGCGTAGTTAAGTTCATCGTGGATGCTTTAGGTAGCAAAATTAGTAGCTGGGAACAGGTCATAACAGATTTTCTGGTCGCAGTGGATAATTATTTCATATTGGTCAAAATGATATTTAGGCCATGTTGATATATTAGATCATGTCGAAGCATTATAACGTATCTATGAGATTTCTCTTGTGGATGCATTAGTTATTTAGTTATCGTCGAAGGTGCCCATTTTAATGCTTTTGAAACATATAGTCTTTTATGTTCTCGACTATTTTGGTATGCATGTTTAGAATATGATATTTCTTACCTTTTTGAAAGTTCTCTGTTCTAACTTGAACCTGTTAAAAGTTCTCTGTTCTAACTTGAACCCATTTCAACATATTACCCTAATCATCCATACCTCTGGTATATGATACTCGGAATGATTTTAAAACCCCGGGTTTAATTGTTATATCGTAACTGACATGTTTTCTTTTTGATATTCTTGTCAGGGCTTCTCGATTAATGAACCTGCAGCAGGAGCAGTCCCTGAGAAGTTTGTGGCAGCCAAGTACTCATCGGGAAAGGTTTTACCATAAATCCTTTTTAAACCCTCTATATATCAAGTCGTTTCAGTAGATAGTCATAGAAGATTTGCATGAATTCATGAAAAATTTAACCTACAAAAATAATTGCTTTTTACAGACTATTTAGCTTTCTTGTTTTTAATGGTTGGTGCAGGATTAAAATCAAGAACTTTATTGTTTTCTTAAGCCTTATTTTTAAAAATAATGCAAGAATGAAGCTATCATCAAATAAAAATTTGGAGTGTTAATAATGGAGATGGTAAGTTCAGTGAGCATTGCTTATTTGAATTTGCAGAGAGAGCTTTCAGATTCCATGAAGCAGAAAATCCGTTCGGAGTATGAAGCTGTTGGTGGAAGCCCGGATAAGCCTCTCGGATCAAACTATTTTCTTAACATTATTATTGTGATTGGTGTTTTGGCACTTTTGACATCTCTAGTTGGCAACTAAATCAGTTTTTGGCATATTATCAATAGAGTTTGCAATCTTTCTGGTGTTGTAACCCGTTTAAAAGTTGGTGTTTAGACGACGAATTTCAACTGCCAGAGCCTGTATTGCATCAAGAGCTTCTTTTGTACAAATATGTTGCATATCAAAAATCGGCTTTATACACTACTGCTGCTACAAGAATGTTTGTGTTATACCACAAGTAGCCTACATAATGTAAATTGCGGGTTGTTTTGGAACTTTATAGATCTGATTCATAGTCACTGATTTTTTTTCCGTCCCTGCTTGTTACAACATAACACAACTAATCAATCAATTAACATATAAAGGTGTTCATAATTTTTATTTAGTCATAGATTATGAACTATCATTCTTGCTTTTTCAACAATACCTTCGAAATTTGTTGGTTGGTAATCCATACAATGCTCGATTTTGCCATTTAGGCATGATGTAAATGGATAGTAATATCCTCTTAAATTTAATTTTAATAAACATTTTTAATTAAATTATCTTTTTATAAACCATTCTAATTCTAATAAGTAATAACAATATGGCCATACTTGGCGAAATGAAAACAAAAGGTTATAATTATTTTTTAGCTACACTTTGTAACATTATTATCATTAAATCTTAGAAGCAAAACTAACATAACCATGCATTTGCACTAAATAAGACATGGGTTTTCACAGGTATAAACAACCCACATGATATATGCCACGTGGAATATATAGTTACAAATACCAAGGAGAGTACCCTAAATAATCCCTGGTCTTACTCACTTTCAGCTCAACTCGAGTGTTGAACAAGTACAGCATTCATTTTCCGGCCATGGCTCCCTCTGTCATCTTCCTCTTTTTCGTGTTATTTTCGCTAGCAACGTCATGGCATTGCGCTGCCGATGATAGTAGTAAACATATTGTTCTTACTCTTGATCAATCCAACTTCACTCAAACCATTACCAAACATGATTTTCTCCTTGTCGAATTTTATGCACCTTGGTACGTATGTACATAATTCATGTTGATTTTATGATTTTAATTGTCATATATGTTAAATATTTCAGATTATATTGATATGTATGCCGGATTATGGTGAGATTTATCGAATATATATATATATATTGTGAATCCATACTTTCGCATATATTTCTTTCAAGAGTTAATAGTAGTGCATGTGCAGTGCATGATCATGGTGTTATTAAGGTATCATTTTACACACCAAGAAATAGTATATAGTGTGTGTATATATATACACAATACATATGGTATGTCTTACGGTAAGTTACATCTTTGTTTCCTTGATTAACATATCCTCACATATCTTCAGGTGTGGCCACTGCAAGAAACTTATTCCAGAGGTACTCGTCATCGACTTACTTGTAGAACGTTTGATTTATATTTTTCCTTGGTACAACATTCCTCGGTTGCATATATGCCTAACTAGCTTATAACTTTTTCAACGTTTTTCCAGTTCGAGAAAGCTGCTTCTATATTGAGTAATAATGACCCTCCAGTTTATCTGGCAACAGTTGATGCCAATGATGAAAAAAACAAAGATCTTGCCAATGAATATAACGTAAAGAGTTTCCCGACACTAAAAATCATTAAACATGGAGGGAAAACTATTCAAGATTATAAAGGACCTAGAGAGGCAGACGGAATAGTGGCTTACATGAAGAAACAAATTGGACCTGCTTCTCTTGAAATAAAATCTGCAGAAGATGCTAGTGCTATTATTGATGAAGATAAGATTGTTATTGTAAGTCTGTGGTACCCTTTTGTTAGGAGCCGAAAATTGGTGTGGCAGGCAGGATGGGTAAATAGGTAATGGGTCAATATTGATTCGCGCCAAAATGGGTGATTTTGGACGCGATGGGGCTGGATTGGGTTTACCTGAAACACATTTTTTCTTTTAACTTTGACTCTTTATAAACAGTTAGTATGTCAGATATACAGTAATGCAAGTTTTATGCTACTGTATAATATGAAGTTTTCAGTAATAAGTAGAAGGCTTTATGCATTATTTTTGAAACTTTTGGCCTGACTGACCCATTTGATATGTTACATTGTCTTTACCCGTTAAAGACAAAAGATAACCCAGATCGATCCGTTTATAAGTAAATGGTTCAAAATTACGAGATCTTTGTATATAATACCTGTCTGTGCTTATATGAAATGGAAACCGTGTATGACATGTTTTTTTATTTTATTAGGTTGGAATATTCCCTGAATTATCTGGAGAGAAGTTCAACACATTTTTAGCTTTAGCTGAAAAATTGCGATTCGACTATGATTTTGCTCATACATTAGACGCAAAACTTTTACCACGTGGTGATTCTTCGGTATCTGGACCTATTGTTCGTTTATTCAAGCCTTTTGATGAACTTGTAGTAGATTTTGACGTAAGTTTTATATTTGGTTGTCAATCATGATGTAGCATGAATTTAGAAGACTCCCTTTACATTGCTTAAGAGAATTAACATTTTTTCTTCTTCTTTTTTTTTTTGCAGGAATTTGGTTTGGATGCCATGGAAAAGTTCATTGAGAAGGCAAGCATTCCAATTGTAACTGTCCTAAATAACGATCCAAAGAATCATCCCTTTGTCCTCAAATTCTTTAACCAGCCCAATGCAAAGGTGAGCAAGAGTTTATAGATTCATTTATCATGTATGCTCTTCTATTTTTTGTTACCGGCGTTTTGTAACAAAGATGTTGTGGAATTGTCAGGCTATGCTGTTTGTAAACTTCACTAGCAAGCCGTTTAGTGATTTTGAAACCAAATATTATGACATTGCTAATGAGCACAAGGAAAAGGGGATACGTTTTTTTATGGGAGATGTTGAGGTTAGTCAAGGTGCTTTCGAGGTTAGTGTCTCTTTGCCGTTTGTTATTATATATTGAGATAATTTCAATAAACACATGTTTTCACATGGATTAAAAGAAGGTTTGAATCAACAGTATTATGGAATTAGAAATGAGCATGTTCCTGTTATCGCTATAGACAACGATAAAGAGAAGTATTGGAAACCAAACATAGAGCCAGACCACATTGAGTCATGGTTGAAGGATTATAAGGTAATTCTTCTCCATACTAAATAAAATTTAGTATCATTTAAGCTCTAATGATGGTTATAAATTTGGTAATAAGAATGTTCAATAAACTTTCAGGATGGAAAAGCTGCACCGTTCAGGAAATCTGAGCCTGTACCTTTGGTTAATGATCAGCCGCTTAAGGTGGTTGTTGCTGATAATTTTGATGAGATCGTTTTCAAGTCAGGGAAAAATGGTACACAAAGAATTAGTTCATTAGTCCGATTACTCTCTATTCCTAATTTATAAGTCTTATATATAACCATAAGTTTATAAAACATTTACATTATGATTTTATGACGATGTATTACAATACAAGTTCTTTCTTTAATGAAAACCTTTTCAAAGGCGAGTTATTTTTCTGACAATAAATTTCAAAACATGTCAATTTTTGTAACCTTAACTTAAATTGTGCCCATGTTAATAACAAATTTCACAAGTGTGATTTGTTTTATAACATAAGAGGCGGCATGTGAGAGCGAGATAAGAGGAAAATGAAAAATGGATGAATCAATCCGGGTTATTATCCATTTAATATTAGTTGGGTCATGGCTAAGATTGGATCAGTAGCCAATGCTTACAAATATGATTCATTAACAGACCTAGTTTCACTTCTTGCATCACATTGGCTAACCGGGCATTCATAATTTCACAGTTATGTTGGAGTTCTATGCTCCATGGTGTGAATATTGCAAAAAGTTGACTCCACTCCTGGAAAAAGTTGCCACTTCATTGAAGAAACATAGTGATGTTATCATTGCTAAATGTGTAAGAGCTTATATACTCAAACTTTGATTATGTAGATAATATGACCGGTGATGCTACTGCATTTACAAAAATCACAGTATGTTGTCGTATATACTAACTAGTACTAATGAAAAATGATAAACGTGTCTAACATGTAAGCCTAGACGCATGCCAAAAAAGGATACCATTACAAATGTGTACCTACAAACGCCTTCAAACTTGTACAACTTTGAATAGAGTTGCATTTCTCGTATGAAGCTGATTCAGGTATTTCTCTACTCTTGTACAGGATGCTACTGCAAATGATATTGCGTATGAAGGTTTTGAAATTAAGGGCTATCCGACATTGTACTTTAGGTCGGCAAGTGGAAAGCTGTTGCAGTACAACGGAAAGCGAACCAAAGACAAGATTGTCAGTTTTATTAAGAAGAACAAGGATAAACCAACACAGCAAGATTCTGTAAAGGATGAACTGTAGTTCAGGTAACTATCAAAGCTATGTGTTAAAGACAACACCAAAAATAATAAAGAGGCTGATAAGCTCTTTGCAGAGGTGGCGATTTCGACCATGAACTTATGAGTGGGTCAATTTGACTGTTTTAACAAGTCAAAATGGTAAATATTAAAAGCTCAAATAAAAAAAGCAGGCTAAATGGATTGAGCGGGTAAACCATTCGTAAATCGCACTTAGTGTACTTTTGATACATAGAATCTCCAAATAAATTTTTTACTTCATTGATAGGATTATAATTGGTATAATATACATTTGGAATCATTTTTTTAACTCTAATTTCTGTACAAATATTTTAAAAAAAAAAACTCCAGGTCAATCCAGCTTGTACAAATATACCTATTTTGACTCGAAACTTGTTTTGAAATGTTATCCAACCTGCCCATCTTGTCACCTCTAGTTTTTCAGTTATGGTTGATTTCATTCAAGCGTTGAAACAGGTTAATAAGATTATTTGTTTGTGTCGTTTTAGATATATGAATAATAATTGAACGAGTTTTATTACTTTCATGGAACAGATGCAAGGGGCTCCTTGTCATTCATCGTGAGGATATTGTTTGAGAACGAACAAGCAAGAGATGTCGACTAACTGGAAAGAGGCAGTGGTTTTCTTCCGTTATAGCTCCCAAAATTCTTATACGTCATCCACACAAGTTTAATAAGCTGAGTGACATGTAGTATTGAGGATAGATTAATAGTAGCTATTGATACATTGCCATATTTATGTCTTTTGCTAAGATACCATTTAAAGATCAGTTTCTTTTTCTGTTTTTAAGCTTGTATTCCATCAGACCATCATGCCCTGTTGGACAACAATGATCATGAGCTCTTGAATGGATATATTGTGAAACCCCCTTGTAGCAACCAAAGTGTATTCATCCGTGATAGCTCTATAGCCGATCATGAGCAGGGCACTTCAATCCGGTTATCATATGTCAAAATAAGTAACTTTTAGGTATCGGCTAGAAGAATGGTTTGATCAAAATACGTGATAATTTGATGAGTTTGTACAGGTACTTAATGGGATAAATATGATTACAAACTCCTAGTATATTTTAATCACACAACTTTCTAAATAAAAACATTTAGAATATTGTATCCATTGATTATAATGATCTGTGTAATAGATGTCAAGACAGGAAGCATCTCATCTTATACCCAGTGTCGATGAATATGACATGAATGAACTTATTTATAATAACAAACGTGACGTAACAGATGAAGGAATCATGCCATCGAAAGATCATTATATATATTAGCTATTGTAAAAAAACAGAATTAATATAGAAATAAAGTTACATTCAGCAAACTATACCTTTCTGGTACGTCGAGTAACCACTAAAGAAAAAGAAAAGAAACAATGGGAGGGGTGGTAGTGTGACACACTAGCATGGTATTCTTCCTTCGTGAAGGTAGATACATCCAATTTCTAATCTTGGATGTCAATATTATCAGTCCTGCAAAAGAGCTAAATGCCAAAACAAGCTCCAATATAGTAGCAAGAGCTCGGCCTTCTGTCCTTGAATCGTCAATTAGGACTTAGGAGCATTTTGTATAAACAACAAAGCAAGCTAGATGATTGATTTATGGATTCTGTCATTTGAGTCTGACCAAAAGGATCAGATGGACATCCCGTTTAAATATGGATCTCAACTCTTCATTTGCTTCAACACCTATTCTCCTGGAAAAATTAATCTTATGAGATATCATAATCTCATAAGCAAAAAGGAATATACGCATTTGGTGTCAGCATTTGTTTTAGAGGTCTCCTTATAATAGTCCATTTTTCAGCTACACCTCATATTCATTATCAACGTTTTATACTTCAAGTTACTCCTCAATAACTTATTTAAATACTTAATTATTGGTATACTGAGAATGGTTTAGTTCAAGAAATATATATCAGAGAGTACTAAACTATAAATCCCGTATTGCAATCCTTCAAGAAGTAACTATTGATATGAAAGAAAATTACCCTATTTTAGAACCATTCTTGCCAACAATTATTTTTCGTTGGCTGAGTTTGTTGGTGATGAAATGCTGCTCAATCCTTATAGACCCATCACGTAATTCCTTCCAATCTATTAATCGATGTTCAACATCATATGGAATCTCCTGTTACAAGTCAACTTGATTAATACACCATAGGCAGGTTAGGTAGAAGATCATAGCAGGTTCAGCATCAGATATAACTACAAAGATAATACTATTGTAACAATCTAATATTTTTAACCCAGGGTTTTGGAGGTTTTTAGCATAAAAATTACATCCTGTTCTTTTAATCCATTTGAACCATTTCATTAGTTGCTAAACTATTTTATTTTACCTCTTTGACACATTAAAAATAAAACACTATTCATTAATATATGGGTTTGGCATTGCACCTCTTGAAGTAGATAATCTAGCAATCCATGTAAAGGTGCATAGAGAACTCAATAGAAGGAAAAAAAAACTTAATTCGAGCAGATGATCTGTAATATAGATCTGTAAAGGGGGAGATGGAAAAGAGCCGATCAATACCTGATGAATATGGTCTAGTAATCTTTCCCTGACAACTTCTAGAGATATGCTTTTCATGACATCTTCGGTTATCACAAGAGGATCTTCATCCCATGGTCTTTTAACTGCCTATAAACAGAGTAGAAAAAACAACACATAACACAGGCACATATTCCTCGGCTAAATAGACAAAAAAAAGTAATAAATTATCTCACAATACGGAGTTGTTATCCTTTTGCATGCAAAAAGATAGCCGTATACAACACTATCTGCAAACTAAGATGGCGAAAAGTATAACTATCAAGATAACTTGCTATTGGCACTTTGTAACTGAAAGCCACACTGAAACCTCTATTTCATGAGATGCATACCTCTCATAAATTTACAAACTAGTTTTGTCTGCATGCATACTTTTTAGTTTACCATACATTTTGTTTTGGCTTTTGCCACTGTAGCACATTCCCATATTGGCAAATTTTCCAACTTCCTGCTAGATTACATACACATTTCGTTCTTCATGTCTTTAGTGTTATAGTGTACATCAAAACATTGGATGGCTCTTATGAGACTGAATAAAAGAAGTATTAATTCACATAACTCTTATCAAATCAAGGTTTAACAATTATCATATTGTACATCTTTATATGTGAAATATTTTCCTCGTAAAAAAAAAAAAGAAAAAAGAAGATCCACATGCAATTAATGACATCTCAATGCTTGAGTACAAGTTTTATCTGGTAATTGTATATGTTCAAGTGCTCAACTTGATAAGACAGTAAACTTAGAGACCCGTAGATGCATCTTTAGCTTCACTGAACATAGCATCAATAAGATGGTGCTAAAGTGCAACAAAAAGATGAAATCAAATAAACAAATATACCTGTTCCATTAAATATTCAGTTAGATCGTTGACTCCTGAACCCTTGAGTCCAGATATCATGAAATACCTAACGAAAGAAAATGAACTAATGATTTTTACTTTTTAAATGAAGAAAGACAAAAGACGAGAATAATCCATGTATGACGATATAAAATACCTTTCAAATCCTTGGAGATCTTTGAACTCGTCGGCAACCTTCAACAAATCTTTCTTTTTCTCTACCAAATCTACCTTATTCATGCATAATACTCGTATTTGTTTTGGATTGACTTGTGAACCCATTTGTTTAGAGAAATTTACAATAATCTCAATAATCAATTTTCTTCTGTTGCTTAACTAAGTCTCCGAATCTAAATTATCTAATTATCATGAGTTTTTTACTCTATTCTAATCAGCAAAATGACAATCATAACCTATTTTGGTCAAACAGCTGAAAATGATAATTGCAACTTCAAAGCACAATTACAAAATTAAAGGTACGCTAAATCCCTTCAAAACATATAGCACTTAATAGCCAAAGAAGTCCTAAATGCCACTTAATAAGAATAAATTATCGCTCAATATATTTTCCAGATTAAATCATTTTTTGGTAATCAAAAGATATCTATAGTCGATACCAAAACTAAGAAGCCTTAGGCTTATATATAGAGTAAGAAAATAATTAAGGTAAAGGAAAAGAGTGGCTAGCAAAAGATTAACCTGGTAAGATGTCTATGAACATCAAATATAACAATGAGCATGTCATAAAGATTCATTGAACTCCAAGCACTTTCAACTCGAACTTTAATGTCAGATTTTGGGACTCCATTATATCTCATAATAAGCCCCGGGGTGTCAAAGAAACACTGCTCATCAAAGACAACTATTAAGTGTGGATTACTGAAATATGTGATACTCATATAAAAAGAGGCATCCAGAATTTAAACACTGCTCATCAAAGACACCTATTAAGTGTGGATTACTGAAATATGTGATACTCATATAAAAAGTGGCATCCAGAATTTAAGTAACATGACATTGTAGAATGCCAAAAGTTATAACATGGGTAATGAGCAGACGTCAAATGGACAAGTAAATGAAACAAAGATGTTGACGTTTTTAGATATCGCTATGCAAAAATTAAGTGATTAAAAAATAATCACCATTTCCAATCGCAATTCCACAAAAGTTTTGAAAGGAAAAAGAAAAACACGAACAGTCAATTTTTCTCGTTTATAAAGCAACAACCAAAAATGACCGAGACTAAAAAACTTGATCAACAATTAAAAAAATGCTAGAGGCCAAACAGGTAAAATAGACATAGTCCAACAACCACTTAGATTAGAGACGGTATTCCAGACCAATAATAACAATTCGAGTATTTTTCAATTTTTATCTAATGTGACATTATAAAGGTATGCAAGTACCTAAGAGTTAATTTTAAAATAAAAATATGCAGGTACACCCATGTCTAACCCACATTGCCAAACGATGAGGAAACCCGTTTTAATTAAAGGGACATACAATTTGAGTTTTCCCTTTCGTCATCACTCCAAGTACTTCATGCGTAGTTGTGTTTGTCTTCCGTGAAACTGCAGCGACTTTTGTCCCAACCTACATAATAGTAAAAAAGAATTCATGAATAACTACTTAAGCATAGCCAAAATCGACCCATTTACAAGTAAATAACCCAAAAGTGCCCCTCCCTACCCTACACAAATATCAACGTACTAATCATGCTCCACTGATCCAAACCACCTACTCTAAGAATCTCTGACTACCATATGACCCACGGTAATATACGCCCCACCCTACCATGAACATAACAACCAACAACTGATACAAAAATAAGGTTTGTTAATAATACTTTCTAAACCTCTAGAGTGCTTGCATATGCTTTTTAAACTGTTCACCATTACTTCAATAGCCAATATCATAGCCAAATAGTCTAATACTTAAAGCTACGGATAGCATAATTTTAATATTTAGGGTTTCCAACATTATCCTAAATTCACTATCTTAAACCTCAAAAATTCTAAAAGCTAGAACCGCAAATAACTTTTGCAACACATTAACATTCAATAGAGCGAAACGAAAACAAACAAACCATGAAATTAGTAAGTGCAGATTTCCCAGCATTAGGAGCACCAATAATCCCAACCGACAACGACAGCTGATCTTCAACTTTCACAACCTCATCTTCCTCCTCTTCCTCATCCGTTTCCGCCACCGCAGCTTCAAGCAACGTCTGCGAAAGAATCCGTCGCCTTTTCTCCTCTTGTTCAATCATTCTCTCATTCCTAGTCTTACCCTTTTTCTTATACTTCCTTTCTTTCGAAATTTTCTCACTTTCTTCACCAAAAATAGTCTTGTTCACTTTCTTTCTATACTTTTCATCCCAAGTTGATTCCTTTCCACGTGTCTCACTCTCATTGGACCCTGGCCTTAATCCTAACCCTAAATTCCTATTGGGCAGTTCATATTCACTACTATCAAAACCATAGCTGCTGACATTGTTGTTTTCTTGAGAATCTTGAACTGGGTTTTCTTCTAACGTTTGTGAAGCAAAAAATCTAGTCAAAAAAACAGGATTTTTGAGATGGGTATTTTGCGGGGTCCTTGTAAGTGTTTGAAAGATTCTTAAAGCTTTCATCTTTATGGTTTTTTTGTATTGAACATGTAATTGAAAGATGGTTTTGAGAAATGGAGTTTGATAAAATGATTGATTGATTGATCAAGGTGAAGAAAGTGAGGCGAGTATAGATGGAGAAGAAAGGGTTCTATCGAGGGTTTAAGATTGTCGACAAAGACAAACTCATTTTTGTAAGAAGTGTCCTTGTGTTCTAAAAAATTACAAATAGCACTCAAAAGTTAAGCAATCTCTTTGATAAAATTTGGAAAGTTTATACTTATCATCCTTCAATTTTCTCATTACGAAACATCTTGAATTATAGTTTTCCGATAGTTTTCATGTGAAATACATTATTTTCTAATAATTTGAATAAAAAGCTCCTGATTGAGTGATTTCTATAGCATGAATTTTAACAAATTAATCAAATCTAATATCTATTATTCATTGATTTGAAGTATATATTATATATTAGTATAGTATGATTATCTTGTAAACAACCCGTGTGTTGATACGGTCATACGGGTATAAGTCTAGTTATCAAGAAACATATTTTTCATATCAAAATGACATACTTCATGAGATAGATTTATGTTGTTTTTTTCTTTTTTTGAACATAGAGTTAGTAATCAATAGTCAGTAGTTAGCATTCGAGACACCACAATGACATCTAATTGGACAATTTGTGGAGCTCAAACCACACATGCGTGGAATGAAACTCAAGACTCTCGAAAAACCTCCACCAATAATCTACTCCTGCAAAATTTAAACCCTAATGGATTTCTTTAAAGTAGGAAGAGTAAAAGGATAAATTGCAAGTTAACAACAATGGAT
>JANDBE010000048.1:25908919-25919579 GCA_024320915.1 Erigeron philadelphicus
CCCTGGGCCACATAGATCAATACTAAAAAGCTATCATACCTATCACTTTACTTCCAAAAGAAGAAAATACCAAAAAAAACAGCGCTGGATTTTGTAAAGAACAAGAGAACCTTTTTTTATAATGGAACATATAACACTTTCATTTTTTTAAATCTAAATTATGGGTGAAATGCCATCTGTTTTTACTTTCAGTTCTTTGATTCCTTTTACTTGATTTCATACTTAAAGCTTTATAGTTTTGAACTAATGGGGTAAAAACCCCGTGATACCGCCATTATGTGACAATATGAGCCTACAGATGAAGACTAAAGGTCACATATTCAAAACTTGAAAAATTATATCTTGTGATCTCATGTGTGAGGATGGTGACTTTACCGGACATGAGTTTTTATACGGTGTGCGCTTTGGATACCAAAATGGACTTGGGACGAGAGGGTTCCCACCCATTTATCCTTTTAGTTTTGATATTATTATTATGAGATATGTTAACTGCATTGGATAAATTCTGAATTTCTCAAAACATAAAAATATAAAAGCATTACTACTATTTGTTACGTATGTATCAAATCATTTGAACATTGCAATACTCATGTCCTAAAGGACCTCAAATTAAAAAACAAACTATTTCGAGGAACATGTACGTAGTACGTGTCACTTGAAAGCTAATATTCTCAATATTCTATTATAATAAGTCTAATCATTTTGAGTTAAGTAAAGTACTATATTGATTTCATACAAAAACAACCAACTTTCACAAGGTAAATTTAGTCTTCAAAATTTCTGTGCAAAGAATCTAATGTGCAACTTTCAACACACAATCCGATGGCAAACTCCTTCATCATCTTACAAATTTTCTTCTTCTTCTTCATCATATCATTTCTACATTTCCACCATTGCAATTCTCAACCCTTACTAACTTTACAATCTCTACTCATAACTTTCCATGCAAGAGGCACAACAAACTATTGTCCTAGTAGCATTACAACTAGTGTTGCCATAAATCTTCCTACACCACCAAATTCATCCTTAACTCTTGTTTGCTACAACAACATTATCACACAACTTCACATTAGTGGCAACATAAACAACAAAGCCCATGAAACTATTTCAACAAAAGCATTTTTTGACACTATTTCCATTACATTTCCTAGCTTAAAAGTACTCTCATTAGTTTCTTTATCACTTAATGGCCATTTTCCAGCTTCTATATTAGCTAACACTTATAAAGATTTGGAAATTTTAAATATTAGTTCAAACTATTTTCATGGTCATATACCATTTGAGCTTTCTTACTTGAAAAACCTACAAACTCTAGTGCTTGATCATAACAACTTCTCAGGAAAAATCCCAGATTGGATTGGCTACTCACTTTCATCCTTGACTGTTTTAAGCTTAAAAAACAACTCCCTTGATGGATTTTTACCATTTTCGATATCTCGATTAGTCTCTCTTCGAGTTCTTGATATATCGATAAATCGTTTATATGGCGATGTCCCAGTTGACTACAAGAACTTGACTAACCTTCAAGTATTTAATATTGAAAACAACCAATTGGGTCCTAGTTTCCCTGTTTTGCATAATAGATTGTTGGTTTTAGTACTTAAAGATAACCATTTCACTAATGGGATTCAAGGGTATGATTTACAATCATTTTACCAGCTTCAAAAACTCGATATTTCTACGAATGAATTCAACGGGCCATTTCCAGAGTTCTTGTTTTCACTTCCTGCATTATCTTATTTAAACATATCTGGAAACAAGTTTACTGGAAAGCTAAGTAAAAACATAACTTGTGGCAATGAACTTGTATATATCGATTTTTCGTTCAATAGGTTTACTGGAGAGTTACCTAGTTGCATGGAAAGAGATAGTACTATTATTAGTACTAGTAGTAATAGTAATGTTTTATATAATGGGAATTGTTTGACCAATGTGGACCGTAAACAACAGCATAACGCTTCGTTTTGTCATAACGAAGCGTTAGCTGTTATGGTAAATCCGCTTGTAAGTCATGGGAACGATTCGTCGAAAACGTCTAAGGCTAAAGTGGTGGTTGCTTCAAGTGTTGTTGGAGGTGTTGTGGTGGGAGGGTTTGCTGTGTTTGGTGTGGTGTTGGTTGTTATTAGAAGTGAGTTTTTTGGTGGTGGATGTGCAGCTACACCTCATATTAGAGTTTTACTTGAAAAGGTTTCACCTGCTTATACTATCAAAATGCTCACAGATGCAAGTAAGACTTACTTTCTAGAAATCAAAACTTATTTATATATGCTTTAAGTTTTTTGGTTAGGTTAATAGTAGGGCAAGTATTTTGATTCAAGTGTACGCGACTACTCACCACTTGTCAATTAGAGTTATATTATGGGCTATATAGGCATAAGGTCAATGAGCTAAATTTCTGGTTGGCTATGTAGGTAAACGGGTTTAGGGTTTGATCTACCAACCCGAAAGTACTTTATTGATTTTAAAATTACAGAACATTCAACATGTCTAAACCCATTGACCTGTTTGAGCCAAAAATGAATTTTTTAGACCGAAACTACCTAACCAATCTGTTTGACCCATCTCTTGAAAGGTTAGTACACGCCATGTTTGAGTTAGCAGGTCACAAGCTAGGTTTTGAATACACAATCATGTTATCGGGTCATGTTGGGGTCGGGTAATTTCAACCCAATAACCTGCCATCTCGAATCCCCAACTTGACTTGTCATGAATTGCCACCCGTAGAACCTATAATTCATATCCAACATATAAAGATCAAAAGTGTTCCAGGCTAATCCAACCTAACTCAACCCGATACAATTTGAGTAGCTTGTACCTAAAAGTTATTTAGGGTTACCCTCTCAGCTACTTATTATGCCATTTATGAACTAACCTTAAAACAAAGCGGGCATTTTACTCGCAGTGAAAAAAACGACCTTTATTTTTGAGTACAACCCTTTTACACAAAATTATGAGAAGTTAAGGGGAGTTTTTTTCTTTCTTTCAAAACCAGTTACCACTGGTTTATAAAACCTGTAATCAAAACTTGAATGTTGCTTAAGGTGTTCCCATTACCACTGGTTTGTGCAACTCTTTTTTACCCCAACATGTCATATTTAGCAAACCCGTACTCACCTTTGCTGCATTTCGGGTTAAACAGATCCGTGTTTAAGCAACGTACAAACTTTTAATATGGGTTTCACAGACCCGTGGTAATTTGTATCTATAACAGGTTACGTTTAATATATCTAATAAATGAATGTGGCCACTATCTTTACGTCATTAACCATACAATGGGTCACCAATATATAATAAAGGAAACTCAGTTAAAGAAATGAAATGATAAAATGCAGGATACATATCAGAAACAATGAAGCTGGGAGCTCTTGGATCTCCAGCATATCGAACTTATGTTTTAGGAGAACTGGTCGAGGCCACAAATAACTTCCACACATCGACTCATCTGGGCAATAGTTCTCAGGGCCAGGTCAGTTTAACATATGAATACATTTCACCAATTATCTTTTCGTGAAGTACTTTTTCACAGTACTTTAAAAACATATGATAGTGTTTGTGTTAGAAAAAATACTTTATATATGACATATTGTATGTGTGATCAGCTTTACAAAGGGCAGCTTGGTGATGGCACTATGATTGCTATCAGAAAAATCAAAACGAAAAAGAAGTGTACGGTTCAGAGTTGTACTCGCTACATTGAGCTCATTTCTAAACTCAAGCACCCCAACTTGGTCAACCCCATTGGTCATTGCTTTGACCGCCAGCCAAACGAGTCATCAATCATCCGTGGTGTATTTCTTGTGTTTGAATTTGTCCCAAATGGAACACTCAGAGCCTCCTTAAACGGTCAGTATTTCTCGTGTTTGAATTTGTCCCAAATGGAACACTAAGATCAATATAGAATCATGAATAGATATATGTTAAACCGAAAGGGCCTTGTCCTGGTTGTATTCATATAACTACTAAAAATTGGTTTGCTTGACACTAAAAGTGATTTAACTTAACTGGAGATTAAAAATGGCAGCCGGACAGAAACTCTCATGGGCACAAAGGCTTGCAGCTGCAATCGAGATTTCAAAAGGGATACAGTTTCTAAACACAAGGATCACACAAAAAATATTCCCAAATAACCTTAAAATAACAGATATATTGTTGGATCAAAATTTTCATGTGAAGATCAGTGGCTACAATCTTCCTTTGTTAGCAGAAACCAAGGTATAAAGTTTTTCGTGCTTCCAGTCTTATCTATGCAAATGCAAGATGTTAGTTTCAACTTAGGAAGTTTTTTGACTGCAGGTGGGTTCCGCACATTCCGTTACCAGATCAAGTGAAGCACTTGGTGAAAGGTAAACAGAATTAAAAGTGGTCTGATTAAGGCTGATCGAACGTTCATCACGTCGATCACTAATAGTCGTTTACGTTCTTTCAGATTTGAGATTGAGGAGAATGATCATGATCATATCTACGATTTGGGAGTTATTTTAATGGAACTCATACTTGGAAGAACGATAAATTGCATCAATGATATAACTATAGCAAAAGATATGGTAAGTCTAGCCAAATTATATTAGTAGATAGATGAAAATGAAATAGAAAAGTAAGATGTACATTTATGTTTTCTGCTTTTGTTTTTGTTTTTCTTTTAGTTACAAGTAAGTTTGATGGCCGATGAGTTAGCTCGACGGAGCATATTGGATCCTTCTGTTCGTAAGGAATGCTGTGATGAATCCTTAAAGAATCTAATGGAGCTTTGTGTGAGATGCCTTTCTAAGGACCGGCCTTCCATTGATGACGTGTTATGGAATCTTGAGTTTATATCTCAAGCTCATACGTCATCATTGCAAGATTTCAGTAGTCAAAATTCAACACCAAGTGATACAGTTGTGTCTGTAACAGACGAAGCTGAATAATAGGTTTACAACTGTGTATCTATTTTGGAATAACACCATCCTTGACATTCTATGTGTACAAGTATAAGGCAAGAGTTTTGTTCACAGGGTTTGGAATGGAAAGTGTGCTTGAACGACTTCCCGATTGAGCAAACCCCAAGAACACTTTTTATTCCGAGTTAGAATGGAGGTATCAATTTTGCTGGTTGGGTAGGACTTAGGATAGTCATTGTGAACATCTACTTAGTTGATGCAGCATTATTGAACATTTACTTGAAGTAGCTTTAAAAGACCAAACCGCAAAAGATCATTTTACTAGTTTTCTTGTGTTGATTTCGTTTTAAGACCTTGATTCCATGATTGCAGGTCATCTTTGTTCAACAGAGTTGCTTAATTTTAAGATTCATTCCATAATGTATAAAAGTACAATATATTGGGTAAGCAAACAATTACAATGATACTCAAAGCTATCGTTTATTTGGTATACAGAAGCACATCAAAATGTAGAGAGATAAGTCACATCTTAGAAATCGTTTGAGAAATTTCAGTTACGGTATTGTGGCAATGGGATGTCTGCGAGATCCTCTCTATAAGGAGCATTCATCAAACCCGGATCTCTATCAGCACTATATTGTCCATTTTCCAAGCTAGTTTGAGCACTAGGGTCACCTTTTGCCGGCTCAATGAATGTTATGACTCTGTCTTTACGAAACATAAGGTAGATCACAGCTAGAATGTAGATAGCCATGACAGGAAACACTATAATTCCAATGAAGACGTTAGCAACTTTTGGCCAACTGCTATGGACTAGCCAGCCGACAAATGCTGTAGTCAAGTAGTAGATATTGATACTGATTATCATAAGTCCTAGTACCCATGAGAAGACAATGATCTGTTCAATGATGAAACATAACTTGATGTTAACTTCCAATACTTGTAATAGGATGCAAAATATGACATTCAATGACTCACAATAATCGAGTTTTTGTGAGGTCCCATTTTGGTAGCTGAACTACTGAACTTGAGCAGTGGAATGAGTGCAAATGGAAGTTCAAAGGATAGTATCATCTGCAATATTTCCCCTTCATAATCAGTTACTAAGATACATTGGATGTTTAAATATACTAATTTAGTGAAAGATAGATGATACAAACCGATGCTATGACAATAAGTCTTCCGGCTCCAGAAGCGCCACCGATTATTGACACTATTAAGCTTGGGGTGATGGCAATGCACCTTGTTATCAAGTTCCTGAGCCACTTCCTCATCTTTAAATCAATGAAACCCTATAATAACAACAAGTATGCAGCTTTAAATCTTTGATATAGACGGTTGATAAATTAATATTTCAACAAAACAAAAAAACTCTCTGCTAACCTACCTGCATAATAAATTGACCAGCATAAGTCCCTGTGATTGTTGAGCTCTGGCCAGAAGCTAGCAGCGCAATTGCATAAAGAGTAGAGCTCGACTTACCCAGAACATTCTGCAAAGTAAAATGCAGGGTCATGAGTCTATTGTCAAAGCTGATGTCATATAAAAAATGTAGGATTAACATCTATAAGACTCTTACTCTAAGAAGAAATGAAGCTGAGTTTAGGGTAATATCACTGCAACGATCAGCATCGCCACTCTGTAGGTTATCGGCGGCACAAACTGTGCCAGATACAGCGATCATGGAGACGTTGATCAAGAATGCTACAAAGAGTGCGATTCCGCTCTCTATCAGAAAGTACCTGCAGGCATCCTATAATCCAAAATATGATCCATGAAGTTATCAGAGCTCGAGTTTGACTTTCATATGAATTAAAATTTCGATCTAGAGGAGCTAGTTGAATAGTTATACTCTTACAAATGATCTTTGGTGGAAGGACTTACATTGATGCCACGAACTGAATTTGGTATCTTCCGAGAAAGAACAAGAGCCGAATGGAGAAAAAGATTGTGCCTGTTGAGAAGGGTGTGAAATTTATGCTAAGATAAACTCTGACAGATTTTAATACATCAAAAATATGAAAGAGAAGGTATATTTGGTAAATGGAATCGTACGGCATGACAAGGGCACCAAGCAGAGCAATGGCATCACCAGTTGCGCCTTGGCCACTAAGTTTAGGAACAAACATTCCTTTAAACATTTCACCAGCTGGTGGCTTGACATAGCTCATCTCTCCAAAGAAACATCCAGCCATCACAAAAACTAATATGGATATCAATATTTCAAGCTTTCTCACCTAAAATATGATCAAAAGTTAAGCCTCAGTTGAACATAATACGCATAGTCCTAGTACTATTCTATAAGATTCATAGACTCTATAAGACTTACTCCATATTTTTGGAGGCCCAGAAGAAGAAGAGTGCTAAAACCAGTGAGAAGAACTCCAACCCAAACCGGAATCTTGAATAAGATGTTCAGTGCAAAAGCCGTTCCAATCACTAACAATGTCAAATGAAAGCGAGCCAATGTCAAACAAAAGCCATAAACTTACATCACCAAAAGAGTAAAGACATTCAACTAATTCACCACATAAGTTTCATATACGGATAAGTTTAGAAAGCGTGCCTTCAGGAATATCTGCAGCAATGACTGCAATCTCAGCTAGCAGCCACAGACAATACTTAACAAAAACCGGATATTCAGCCTTGCACAACTCTGATAAATGCTTCCCTGATTTATTTATTATTTTAAAAAAACACCAACTTTTAGATACAAAGTTTTATTTCTCAAGTATTAATAAACTCATGGGACTAATTGATAATCTTACCAGTGCTGACTCCAAGATTTGCAGCAAGGGATTGAATCACAAGTGCAAAGATTAACCCGATTAATATTATCCAAAGAAGCTGAAAAATATACAGTTACACAATGATCAATAAAACAGCGTCGTTTGTTGAGCTATACAACTATCACAGTTATAGGCCTATAATTTTACCTCGTATCTGTGATTCGCTCCAGCTTGTAAATCAGTTTCCACTGTGTACAAACCATACATGTGTTAGCTTATAAGGATTAAGCTAAGTCACAGAGAAATTATGAAATATTACAAAAAACTTACTGTTTCCAGGATCGAGATACGCTAATGAAACTAGGAAACCAGGGCCAACAAATGATAAAAAACTTTTCCATCCTGGTTTCTGAAGATTACCATTTTCAAAACAATCAAACTGTCAGTTATATTTTGTGGACAAAATAGTCCACATTTGATTTTCATGGTCACAAATAATATAGTAGCATGTTTTTGTGGAATATCTAATTAATACAAATGTTTAAACAGAGAAGCAACCAAATTAAAGCTGAATATCGATTAGTGACCTGATCATCATGGTTAATGTCTTTCTGATCATGGTCTGCATTATTAGGACTAGGAGTAGTTCCACTTATATTAAGTGCTGCAACACGGTTGCTTCCCCCGGTGACTCGTGACTCATGCTGCACCCCTGCCATGTCTGTCTCTCACTCTCTTTGGTATATATATATATATATGTATATATGTAACCAAAGGTGAGTAAGGATGGAGTTGATAGTAAGGCCATCACTAGAATGTAACAATTTATACAAGGTTGCTGCAGATAATGGCTACCTTAGATTTGATCAGTATAAATTGGTTTTATAATTTATGGTATGGATATGCTGCATGGTTTTAGAGACCTGCCAATGCCGTTTGAACGTATTAATAAAAAAACATATACATATACAGATGACACATGTATAGAATTATACATAAAAGACTCAACCCATGTAAGTAATTAAGTTGAGAGGACTTAATTGGACCAATTCTTAGTTGCTGTCATTACTTCCTGTTTTAGCCTATGTATATTTGTTGACACATATGTCAAATTATATATGACCTTCAAGTATGTTTGTATATCTAATTTTTCTTAATTAGTATGTTTGTATGACTAATTAAGCCTATCGAATGTAAAAGCATAAAAGAAATGGTGGATTGATAGGAACTCCTTAGTCCCATGAGCCTAAGGCACCTGCATAACCCCCGTATTAGGATAGCGTCAAGGTAAACTACCAAATTAATTCTCCTTGTGGGAATCGAACCTGCATCCCGTGGGACCAATCGAAGAATTTGGCGACACGGTGGCCACTAGGCTATTGCCTGGTGGTTAAAAGCAGGTGTACGAACAATCGAGGAATTAAAAAGATTGTATAAAACGTGTAAGAACATATCTATTATTTTGAGTTTTGCTAAATGTAATCATTAGGGCTGCAACTAGAATACATTAAATAATTGTACACTTATCATAAAATTCAGGGGTAGCCTTTTAGTATTAAGAGTACAAGTTTTTTATGCTGATAAAATGTAGCCTTAAGGCTGCGATTAGCATTTTATTTTAATAAATAAATGGTAAGAATACTTATTGAACAAGAGAGACATGTTTCTATAAGGCATGAGGTACTTTTTTGAAGAGTCATTTCCATAAATTAGTTGAACGTATGCTACCAAGTGTCATATATGTATATCATTAAATTTAATTAGTTATAGTGATGTCTTAGTTATTATTATAGAATTATAATAAAGACTTATGATATTTTTAGTTATGAATCTTATAATAATCTAGTTTTTAACTGATTGTTTGTAATAATGTGGGATAAGCGGTATGATTCATGCCACTAATTCTACTTCAACTTTTTATATTCGTATGTTGATGTTGATGTCGAGGGTCATGCTCCTAGTGCATTTTATTTTATCTATTATATTTTCCTTTTAGGGCCTATGAAAAAAAAGAATTAAAGATGAATAAATGGACATATGGCCGGAAGTATGGAACAACATAACAAAAGTTTGTTACTTTAACTAAGAAATGAGCAAATAATCAAATGCAAACATACAATTTTCAAATATTAAGTTTGTTGTGTATATTTATAAGAAAATTATATTTCTTAGTATTTGCTTATGTTCATGTTTATTTGTTAAACTATAATTTAAGTGGCTACCAAACGAATACAAATGCGTGAACGAATAAACTTAATAATATTTTAATAGTTATAGTTAACCTCACACCTATAACTAAATTCGTCACAATTATTAGATGAGCTAAACCACCATAAGCAGATTATCAATACGTATGAACTGCAAGTAAAACAATAACACAGGGTCGACAAAGTTAAATTTAAATATTTAAGATTCTTCATTTATATTTTTAAATTTATACAGTAATATATATCTTTACTTTTTAATCCTAATCTCTATAAAGCATTTTAGGTATGCTATTCCTGATATGTCTTAAAATTCAGATTTTAAAATGATAAAAATACCAATTATATCAATATCTTGAACAATTAAAACACATGGTTTTATCAAAAATACATTTAATGAATTAATAACATACCTCTCTCGTCATTGCTACCACCACACCACCACCATCACTATCCACGCCGCCGCATCGTAAAGCATCTATCTATGAAAGATTAAGCAACCAAAATCCAGGGTTCAAATAACTCGAACAAGTACAAAGCAAGTAAATTAGGCCGTTCTAGAGTACAATTTTTTTTGTCCACTTTACTTCCAACAAGATTATCTTAGCTTTTTATATGTTTTAACGGAAAATGATCCGTACTATATGACTTTACCTATCTAAAGTATTGTCATGTTAAAAAAAAGTTACAAATTGTAACCTTCATGAATTTTGACTCGTTTGACTTTTAATAAACGTGCTTATTTGATTATAGGACCGTTGGCCCGAACATGTTAAATGATTTATTATTCTAGTAAATTTAAATAATTCATGTATATATCGTGAATTGGAATCGTGTGATGTCAAAG